>JANAVB010003481.1:0-39190 GCA_029216955.1 Iris pallida
TTTTTCCCTGATTGAATCCCAAGATGGTAGTGAT
The DNA here is from genome assembly GCA_029216955.1 of Iris pallida. Taxonomy (NCBI): domain Eukaryota; kingdom Viridiplantae; phylum Streptophyta; class Magnoliopsida; order Asparagales; family Iridaceae; genus Iris; species Iris pallida. Next base: position 35 of record JANAVB010003481.1, read on the forward strand.
AGTGCTGGAAAGACTATGCACAGGTATCTTTAGTGCATCTAGCATAGCTTTTGGCATAATACTGAGAGCAGATCCTGGATCAATCAGTAGACGATCAACCTTCATAGAATCGATATATCCTGTATGATATAAAGGACGGTCATGTCGATTATCCTCTAGCAGCATATCGTCCTGCGTAAAGGTAATGTTTGGAATAAATTCCAATACATTATGGCAATGAGAAACAGGTTCTGTTTCCAACTTCTTGAGAAGTTAGGCAGGTTTCTGCTTACAGCAGTGCTTCACTCAGAGTTTCTCGAGTCTCTTTAGAGAGGCGTAAGAGCTCGAAGATTGATAATTTAGCTGGTGTATTGGCTAGTTGAGCCAATATATCAAAATTATAAGGCTTTTCAAGTCCTGTAGGAGATGACTTCTTCAATGGTTTGTCGAAGCGGACTTGTTGTTTGCCTTTGTCAGCTGCTGTTGGCTTAGAAGGAACTGTCTCAACAGGAACGTTTGAAGGCTCTTCAGTAGAGACTGGTGTTGGAGCTGTAACCGAGAAACATCAGAAGTTTCCTCAGGAATTTCAGCATAATCTTTCAGATATATTTTTCCTGACCGAGTTCCAGCAAGAACTTCGCCTTCAGGCTCAGGTTCAGGGTCTATGGAAACCATGTTGCAATTCTTTATCTTGCTCTTGGTTCTTTTATGCTTGATGAGACTTCATTCCAGAAACCAAGGACAACACGAGATTGATTATGTCTCATAGTGATGGCTAAAGGTGCTCGGAGTCCTTTGCCTGAGTTCAAACCAGGAGCAGTGGCTAAATCATAACCCATCTTCCATTAATTTACGAGATTGTGAACTGTATAGATAAATGCAGGCTTGTATCTATCTTCAGATTGAGGTACAGATTTTATCTCCGTAGGGAGTGAATTTCCTGCCAAGATGAAAGTAGAGGTTAGATAAAATCGGGTGTGAAACTAGAAGTCACATTGCATGACTTAGTCTTTCCGAGTTTCTTTTTATGAGGGAGTCTTCCGAGGAGAGAGGAAGACGTCTCAAACTCCGTCATTAAATCCGGGTGGATCCACATGATCTCTCCCTTCTTAGTTGTGACAGGAACAAGTCCTTCATTCTGTGCTGGTGGGATGTTCACAACTTCGAGAGTTGCTTTGGGGATAGGAACAATCCCACTTTCTACCATTAAAGGAGGGAAGTCACCGAACTGCATTAAAATTACATTTGCTGTGACTGTCTTATCTTTGGGTGTCAGTGTCACAGCTCCTGATTTAATCATCTATTGGATCTTTCCTTTTAATACATAGCAAGACCGATTGTATGACCCAGCATTCTATGATATGGACAGTATTTTGGATGATCTGTCTTATTGGCTTCATCAGGCTTTTTGATTTCTGGCAATTGAATCTTGTTACCCTTGAGCAAGCATTCAAAATACCCTGAACATCGTCATCGTCGAAAGAATATTCTTCCTTCGGCCGAGGAGGTCTCTGTTGTTGATTTGTTGGAGCTGGAGTAGCTTGGGTAGCCTTCACCTCTTGCTACTGCTTTGGAGATTGACTTCAAGAGCTTCTTTCCCTTTGCGATTGTTGGGTCGAGTACTATTGCTCTGATTTGATTCCTTGGGAGCCATTTGTACCCCCAGACCGTTGAAGGTCTCAGCACTGACTTCAGAAGCCTTGGCACTGACGATAAAAGAAGGCCAATCTTGGAACTGAGTGGACCCTGTCCACATGCTGATGACTGGTAAGAGATTCGACTTGCAAGTGTCGATAGTAACAGCATCGGAGTTCCGAGAGGCATTTTGAGGGCTTCTCTTCTGAATCTTTCAATGAAGTCCTCGGTGGTTTCATTATTTTCTGTTTAATTCTTATGAGGGCTGACATGGTCATGTCATTGAGCCCTTCATAGAACCGTTCAAGAACATTTGCTTGAAACGACAAATGAGGTAATGCACCCATCAGGGAGACTTCTATACCATTCATAAGCCGTTCCTTTGAGACACCCACAAACACCCGAGTAAGGAGGGCGTCACTTGGTTGCAGTTGATCAGTCTTACCTCAAAGTGATTAATGAACTGACTTGGGGAGGTTGTCCCATCAAAGAAAGAGATAGTCGGAGGCTTGTATTTAGGAGGATATGATACTTGCTTCCATTCTATCGGGTAAGGTTGCTTGATACCTAACCTTTGTAAACCATCCTTCTGCTTGAATGCCTCGAATTGAGTTCGGAGATTCCTTAACTCTTCAGTAACAATTCCGGGGATTGTGGAGTTGTAACTTGTTGAGTGTAATTGGGAGGAGGGACTGCAGCATATGTACCACCCCCAGCTCCAGACTGACTTGGAGTGGGTTGTAGGAACATTAGATTGTACCCCCGGAATAGTAGAGGGTTCGGGTTTGGAACAATAGGAATATTTAATACAACTGGAGGGGCTGTATGTTGGACTTGCTGAGTTTGATGCTGAGCTTGCATAAGAGTGTGCATAGCATTCAATGTATCTGCTATAGCTCGCAACTGTTGTTCTAAGGAAGAAATCCTTTGTTCATGAGCTTCGGTGCTAGTTGAAGGTTCATGATTGCCCTCTGCCATGTAAGTGGTAATCATTCGAGGAATAGATGATAAACAGTCTGTTCTGAATCATCGCTGTGTGAGTCAGTATCTTTCCCGGGGCTATTTACGGGAATCAAAGCTGGAAAGTTGGATTCTCCAAGGAAGTCCTCTGTGATCTCTGGATTACCACTTGGATGAGAAGAAGAAGAGACCCTGGCCAAGGCTCCGGTCCTGTATCGGGTGCCGAGATAAACACCATCTTCAGAATCTGATATAGCATCAGATCGTATGCTACCCCCAATATTTCTGGAGGTCATGTTGACAGAAGCATAAAGAGGTCATCTTCGTCCAATATTGGTTCATATTGAATCCGTTTGAAAACAGATCGTCTTTTTGGTGAACAACAACATTGAATCACAACTCGAGGTTGGAAGTTACAACCATGCTTTTCATGGCAAATATGAGCAATATCATAGCCTGATGGAGTGTCGATTCTCCGTTTATTTTGCAAATACTCCCGGAGATCTGTAGGAACAGATTGGAAGTACTTGAAGATAGTTTCTGTGTAGAAACTTGTCTTTTGTTCTTCTGTCTTCTCGGTTCTTGAGTGTGATATAAGACTGATTAATTTGAGCCACATAGTTTTTGGCATATTCTGCATCAGGGTCTAATATACTTGTCTCAGTGGAACCGAGATGATTCTGATGAAGCTTGTTACGAAGATCCGTAGGAGATCTGACTTTGGTATCAGTCTTGGATACTTGTAATTTGCCTTTCTCAGATCGAGAAATTTTGAGAGAAGGAAGATGGGTATTATTCCGACTGGGAGTCGGTAATAATCCATCTTTAGAGAATTAGCCAAAAGGCGTTTTCCTTTGTTTGATCTAGTAAGAGTACTAGTCAAATTAACTCCAGAGGTAAAGACCTTAGGAGTAGAGGAGTTGACTAAAGAGTCTTTCTCCTTGGTTGGCACAAGATGTGCAAGTTGAGGGGGAATCATTTGTATGTTCTGTGGAAGAGAACCCCCAACCTGACTTTGAGAAAGTCAAAGGACTGTATCTATTAGCATACGCTGACTTCAGTTTGGACTTCTTGTCATATGCTGCCTTTTTATTAGCATACGCTGGCTTTGGCTTAGCATACGCTGCCTTTGCCGTACGCTGCCCTTTGACTGCCATACGCACAGAGTCATCAATGGCTAAAGAGCCGATTGCTGTCGTAAGAGTAGAGGGAGGAGAGACTTTGACAAGTCCAGAGATGGTTTTCTTTGGACACGCTGACTTGGTTAAAGAACCCACTTTGTCAGCGTGACTAAGAGAAGCCACTGTTGCCGTGTTCAGAGAAGCCGAAGTGTGCTTCGTTGAAGTTGAAGACGTGTTCTTGTCAGTGTGAGAAGTGACAGAAACGTCTAGGGCTGTTGAAGAAGACTTAGGAACATAGACAGAGCGTCCCTTCTTCTTGGCACCAGGAAGAGCGGAGGAAGCAGTTCGGCCCTCTTTCGCCTTGAGCATTTCTTCGTAAGCAGATTGGTCGAATTATACGACCATCGTCTTCTTCGTCGAGCCGATCGACGAAGTATCGCATTGAGTTGTTGCTATCTCATTGGAGGAGACAGCTTTCCCCAGCAGAGTCGCCAATTTGTTTTCTATAAATCAATTTACTTTATTTATTTTGTATCTGAGAAAATTACAACTGTAGGAATCTAATCTAGAAGACGATTACTTTATCCCTTGGACGATGCGATGAAGAAAACTCGAACTTCGAAGAACTTGGACAGCAACTGGGCAATCTCTCTGTTCTCTCTGAAATTGACTGTGTGTGATGAAGATGAAGAAACTCTTTTTTATAGAGTTCTGGATAACTGTTCTGAAGCATACGCTCAGTCAGTTACTTGACGTGTGCATAACTGCAGGGATGCGTGGCGAATTCTGGTGAAGACACCTTGGAGTGCGGTTGAGAGTAGTAGAATATATCTAGGAGAGATTGGTGGCATGGATGCCACGTTGCATAACTTCTGAATAACTGAGTAACTGAGTACAGGACACGTGAGAACGTGTGTTGACTGTACATTAAAAGTCATCTTGGATGCCTTTGCTGTGATACGCTGTCTTTAAAGAAGAGTCATACGCTAGCTTTTGAAGGCACATGTCTTGCATACGCTGACTTGGACCATATAAAGCTGATACGCTCACTTGATTGGAAAGGAGTCGTATGGGGTCCATACGCTCAGTCGTATGAGATCCATACGCTCACTTAATTGGGAAGGAGTCGTATGAGATCCATACGCTCACTTAATTGGGAAGGAGTCGTATGAGATCCATACGCTCACTTAATTGGAAAGGAGTCGTATGAGATCCATACGCTCACTTAATTGGGAAGGAGTCGTATGAGATCTATACGCTCACTTAATTGGGAAGGAGTCGTATGAGATTGAGGGAGTAGACACGTGGCTGTTCTCAATCTTCTCAAACACGCCATATCTTCAAATACTGACAAATATTCCTTGAGCGTCGTGCTGCAGATATGATGGCTGACAGACTGTCAGAAATGACAGTAATGATGGCTTTTTATTTATGATGGCTGCTGAGCTGTCCTCGTAAGAGACAAAATCTCTTCTCGAAAACCTATACGACGGCTAATCTTCATGGGGCAGCTGTCTTTGCACGAAAGACGAAGTGTCAGATTCATCTTTTATTAAATACATGCTGTGCTGTCATCTCAGGAAATAATAAAATATTCACTGAGCGTACGGCCTTTAGATGAGCGTATGGCCTTGACTGAGCGTATGGCCTTGAGCGTATGGCTTTGACTGAGCGTATAGCTTTGAGCGTATGACTTGGACTGAGCGTATGGCTTTAAGCGTATGACTTGGACTGAGTCTTATGTCAGCGTGTCATAATTTTCACACCCTACATACTGGAGTCTGTAAATGATGTTCATTATCAATAAAGATCAAGTTTTCTTTACTTAATGTGTGTTTCAATTTGTCTACGTACTCTCTTAGATCTCGTGTCTCGGATTACCTTATGACTATGCCTTGTGCGATCGCAAATTAGGCCCGCACGACATCACACCCAGGGGACGACTATCGATTCGACGGAATCGGGACGTGACACTTACAGTTTGATATGTGTTTCTTCCTGGATCATTGCTGAGATAGCCTCGGTAGGGATCATTGATTGGGCTAGAAGTAGGGCTGTCCCCTGAGCAAATGCTACAGTCAGTCCTTTAAGAAACTTTATTGTCCTCTCCTGCAGACATACACGTCTCTCCTTACACTTTGGGTCCCCAAAGTGCGCTTGTCTGATCTGAGGAGTGATCGTAATTGTAATGTCTGTGGTTCGTATTACGTATTCTTGGAATACGTGTACGTATTTTATTTTGTATTGCATGATTTCCTCCCTGGGCTTGGTTTATTCTTGGATTGGGTTGGCTTGGTTCGGTTTGGGATTTGCTATTGGTTCATGATGAACCCATGAATGAACCCCCTACCTACCACCACCATTCATATTTATTACCCCCTTCTCATTTCTCTCTCTTCATTTATCATCTTCTCCACCATTACTTCCTTACCTACCAGAGAGAGAGAGTGAGCTCTAGGCAAGTGCAACTTGCTTCATGGAGGAACTCCAATTTTATTACTTCATTCTCTTCCTTACTACATTCTAAAGCACTTTAGTACTTGGCATTTTCACTTTCCATGGCTAGATTCTTGTAGATCTATATTTATTTTATTTTCGGATTTCTTGGGTTTTGATCTACTTAATCTTGTTATTTCTGTGTTTTGAGGGTTCCATGTGTTAGAGAATCTCGTTCTACCCCATTTTGACCTATGGAAGTTCGGATTTGGGCTCCGGATGATAGAGTTATGCAGCTTGGAAGCTATGGCTTATGGTGTACTTCTTCTCAGAAATTTGGAGAAGAAGCACAGTTCCGAGCCGCATGATAGCACTTGACCGCATGAATATTCATGCGGCAAGTCAGCTTCGAAACCGCATGCACTATCAACTGGACTTGACCGCATGACAAGTTCATGCGGCAAGTATTTAGTTCGGCCGCATGGGGCCCTTCTTCCCGAACCGCATATGCACCCTTGCTCCCAGCCGCATAGGCATTGCTCCCCGCTGCCGCATGGGACTTCGTCCATCCCGAGCCGCATGAACTCCAATACTCGCGAGCCGCATAGACCGCAGTCTCCCGCTGCCGCATGAGGACCCGAGTCCTCTCAGCCGCATGACTGACTGATCCCGAGCCGCATAGACCCTGATTCCCTTCAGCCGCATGAGACCCCTCCATTCCTGACCGCATAAGCTCCTGCAGCCGCATGCGCTGCACGCCCGTACTGCCTTGAAGACCGACCTTTTCGAGCCGCATGAACTCGGATTTCGGGCCGCATGAACCCATATCCATTCAGCCGCATGGGCTGTTCTCTTCCAGCCGCATGTGATCATTCCTGGCCGCATATGCCTTAGCCATGGCTCTTCTATAGCCCTGAATATTGATATTTTATTAGATATATTACGTCCATTTTATATCCTTACGCCTTTTGTCATAAACTTGATAATCATAGATTTGTTTAATATGTTTGGAAATGATAACTGAGCACGACCTGACAGTGACCCGTAGTGGTGCACTCCTGACATGACTAACATGACCTGATAGTGGCCCGCCGTGGCGCACTCCTGACAAAGAACACTTGACATGATAAACCCGACATGATTATCTCGAATAGCTGTTGCGACGGCTACCTGACATGACATGACCTGTATAATTAATCCTGGACACCGTGGGTGATCTTGCTTGTACAAATAATCCAGTCCTGTCTTGCATCATGTCTAGGAGGGGACTCCTGAGTACCACGGTCAGGAGTACCTACTGAAATGGACTAAGGCTAATAACTAGATTAATACAGTAGCCATGAAAAGATCTCCCAGCTACAGGCAATCCCGTTACCTGGGCGCGCTTGGGATCTGTAGCCTGCCGTCGAGTAGGGCACATTTTCAGCACACTGTCATGTGTTGCACCCTTCAAGCTACCTAAGGGTACATGCGTTTCCTGGACGGTGTACCCACCTGAATTCAACCCCTAATTTCGACCTGGGTAACCTGGATGGTCTGCAGGGCTTGTGGCTGTGGAGTAATCTCACTGCATCTTGTTAGTAACTAGGCCTGTGATATAACCCTAGTTAGTTAAAGTATCAAGCTGTAGGTCTTATTTGGCCGTGAAATGATTGGATGGAGTCTAACCAGTCTAGTCTTGCCCTGACCTGTTCCAGATCACAGCATGAATTGAATGCCTGTATTTATTTTACCGATAAATGGTGAGAGTTCCAAGTTCTGTTCAGACGAAGGGTTACAAACCCGGTCCTTGTTTGGTTTATGGGTTGTAACCTGGTTATCTGAATAGTTCCATGGTTATCTCGTCGTATATCATCCTGATGTATTTTCCTTATTTCCAGTTCTTACTTTTATTTATACTCTTGTGCTGATTGCTGGTTTTAGTTCCTAAGTGAAGCTTCCTTTGTGGCACTTGCTCTTTCTGGGATCTGACCCAGCTGGTTTTGTATGGCCAGATTTCGGAGCAGCTCTAGAGGATCTACCGACTTTCCAGCCAGATGGTGGCCACTAGATGGAACCCTGGCAACGAGTGGGTTTATTTTTGATCTCCCACTTTATTCTAAAATATTCTTTTGAGGCGTTTTAGCCGACGAGCACCTGTTTAGCTCGATTGCACTTTACTTACTGTCTGCCTACGGGCTGTAACATGATTGACAGATCCTAGGGTTGATCATGTATGACTAAACTCTTGCTAGTCCTTACATTTGTAACAACTAGCTTCATGATCAGCTGAATATGTAATATTTGGGACGCCTTATTATTGTATATTTAATGATCATACATCTTGTAACATTACTTACTTGATTGTGATTGAGACACTAGGCTTGTTCATGACCATAGGAGACTGTTGGCTTGTAGTAAACCCTCATGTATCTAGACAGCCGTGACCGTATAGCGAGATGGAATCCATTTCAATACGTAGCTGGCTATGTCTGCCCCCGCTCTCCAGTATTCTGGTTCTGGGGCGTGACAGTAATCCAACTACAGTCGTTCGAGCTCTGTGGCGTATTCTTGCACCGTCTTCTCTCCTTGAACGGTGTCATCAATCTCTCCCTTAATCTGAAAAACTCGTAAGTTGTTCCCCACGCCATCGTATGTCCTCCTCAACTTCTCTCATACGTCCTTCACCATCTCAATGCCGTCTACTGTGGTGGCAATAGACTGGACTAAGGAGTTGAGAAGCCAGATGTATATCGCCATATGAGTAGACTTTTACTCGTCGCGTCCCATCGAGCTCTCGTCCGGCTATGTCTTCTCGTCCGACAGGAACTCCTCCAGGTTCTTTCCTATGAGGGTACTTCTCACCCGCCGTGACCAACTCAGATAGGTGGCTGGTCCATCCATCTTCAGATGGATGGAGGGAAGCTCCAACTACGGCGACGTTTATGTCGTGCTCTCACCAGCCGACATCTTCATCAACTTCATCAACGTCGCAACCTCTGCAGGATCCAGCTTCTTGATGATCTCTCCATCGATGCTTCTCCTCGCTGATCACGTTACGTCCGCTCCACGACTTATGCTCGTCTTCGTCGTCCGCTCCTAGATCCTAACATGTCTGTTTTTATCAAATCTAGACATCGGTGTCCTCTTTCGGAATGATCCGAATCACGGCAACAATGGCGTTGTTGCGTGCGCGGAAGGGGGGACGGGGGGACGCGCACACGTGCCACGACAGCGGCAGCCGCAGCGACAACAGCAGCAGCGGCAGCAGCAGTAGTGGCAGGAAAGGGGGGTGGGGCTGCTGTGCGCAAGGTGGAGGGGGTCTGCTGTGGAAGAGGGGAAAGAGGAGGGGCGAAGGTATGGTGGCGGCTAGGGTTGGAATTTGTCGAAAGGTGGCTCTGATACCATGTTGAAATAGTTGTTATATTTTATTCATAATCTCTTGACTATTTATAACCTTACAATCTCCTCATTACATTAACTCTCTATAGAAATATCATATGGTATATTCCAACATACCAAATGTACTAATAGGATATTCCAACGTACCAAAAATACCAATAGGATATTCCAACACTATCCAAACTCTCTACTTCTAAATTTTTTAGATTGATCCACTTCGTTGAACCAAACAGCTCGCGCGCTAGGGTTGGAATTTATCGAAAGGTGGCTCTGATACCATGTTGAAATAGTTGTTATATTTTATTCATAATCTCTTGACTATTTATAACCTTACAATCTCCTCATTACATTAACTCTCTATAGAAATATCATATGGTATATTCCAACATACCAAATGTACTAATAGGATATTCCAATGTACTAAAAATACCAATAGGATATTCCAACACTATCCAAACTCTCTACTTCTAAATTTTTTAGATTGATCCACTTCGTTGAACCAAACAGCTCGCGATCCAAACAGAAGATGAGAATTTAGGGAAATAAAGAAACAAAATACTATCTTGTTCGCGTGCGTGCTGCAAAGCCCCCCCCCCTTTCTCTCCCTCGGGGCCTGTTTGGTTAGGCCGGGAGTGGAGTGAAAGTCTCACTTTCAATGAAAGTGCTCGTCGACCTCCGCACTCCCGGCGTTTGGTTCGACGCAGCAACAACACGGTAAGTGTCCCATCGCTGCAACCGTGCGGTAAGTGCTCTTTGCATAATTTCAAAGTTGAGTTGCAGCAAAAAGCACCGGAAGTGTGCTGCAAGTGACCTCCGGCCGGACTCAAGGACGTCCACGGACCCGTGCACCCTCCTCGAAGTCGACAGCAGGCGTCGTCGCCCACCGGAACCTCTCCTCCACAGCCTCCTCTCCTCGAGGTAGTCCCACCACCACCGACAGCACCCTGCTCGAAGTCGATGGCGGACGTCGTCGTCCACCGGCTCCTCGAGATCGTCCACTAGATCCGGAGCCGTCGCAGTGTGGGAGGAGGCGGTGGAGGAGAGGAGGCGGTGGGAGCCGTCGCAGTGTGGGAGGAGGCGATGGAGGAGAGGAGGCGGTGGGGAGATGAGGCCGTGGAGGGTGGATGCTGTGGAGGAGGCGGTGGGGACAGGAGGAAGGGAGGAAGGAGGAAAAAGAGACTGGCGTGGAGAGAGGTGTGAGAAAGAGGAATGGAGTACACATGAGACTCTGGAAAGGAATGGAAAAAATATCTCCTTAATTTGTTAATGATAATTAAGTTAATTTAATTATGACAGTTAATTGTTTGTTCATTCAGTAATTAATTTAATATGCATTACAATTATAATAATAAATTTAGTTTTTTTAAATTAATTATGATAATTAACTTTCAACAAATGTTACAATTTTATCTGTTTAATTATATTTGTTAATTATTTAGTTTAATTAATTAATTTATTTATGTTTAATTATGATAACTAATTTAATTATTGGGGGTAACTATACCTAGGTTTACCACATCTCCAAAAAACTTTCACTTTCTACTTACATAACTATCCAAACAATGAACTCATTTTTCTTCCACTTTCACCAGACAAAAAGTACTCCATCCAAACACATTTTGGAAAGTGCCACTTGCTGCAAGTCCACGGAAACTCGACTTACTGCAAGTGCCACTTTCACACTTTCAAAGAGTTACATCTATCCAAACAGCCCCTCGGGACGGATCCAGAAATTATAGTGGGATAGACTACCAAAAATTTGGGGAGGCTAAAAGTAGACTAATCCATATAAAAAAATCAAAAAAAAAATTATATGGTAGAAAAAAGTAAAATAAAAAATTTGCAGCCCACCCCCATGCAACATCTAGAACAACACCTAGATCTGGCATCTCCGATAAGGGATGCATGAAGGGTCCTCACTCCTCGCAACCAACTAGCAGTACTGGCCGTGCGTTGAATTGCCAGTGGTCAACTATGGAACCCAAGAAGTAAGTATATGTGTGTGTCAGGAAACAAAACCCATCATCATCATTATGATTTTAAGTATTGATCGATTACATAATACTACTAGTATTTCTACAGTCTCAGTCATGAGTCACTGACTGACTGACATGACATCTACATAACAACAGTGTGGTAATGCATTCCTACATGACACTCACATTCCGCACCTCTTCTTTGACCACTTCCCCACTTCAATTCCTTCCTTCCTTGTCTTCTTTGTTTTGTTGCATTACCAGATTTTATAGGATGGCAGCTGCAGAAGTGGGAGGAGGAGAGCCGAGGAGGAGGAGGAGGACAGGGGGTGATCTGATGGGGAGGCACCGGCTCTCCGCCGCCATCAGCCGGCTCGACAAGGAGATCGATTTCCTGCAGGTACTCCGTCTGCGCTCCAGCTGACGTCGATCGAGCGATAACAACTGATCATTAGCTAGCTAATTTCTCCTTAATTTTTACGTGCGTATTAATACATACATGTAGAAGGAACTGGAAGAGCTGGATTCGTTGGAGTCCGCCGCAGCAGCATGTAAGCAGTAAGTGCTTACACTATCCTTTCCTTATTCACAATCTATGTTGCACAAACACGAGCGCACGATATATTTTTGGACACTACTAATTTGTTCGCAGTTTGCGACTGTCTTTCATTGGTCCTCTGATCCGAATTTTAAGAGGGTGGAGCCGATAATAGTAAAGGGGGTAATAATTGACTGCCACGTAGGTCCAATCATATCTTTGATCAAAATTGTGGACAAAATATTATTTTCCTAAAAAAATTTAGTGTGTGTATATATGAAATATACGTAACAACGTCCTGGAAGCTGATATGCGTAAAGAACAAATAATGCTGTATGGCTCTGTCTTCATGCATCTCACCCAAGGACCAATAGGAAGTAATAATCCATCTATTCTTGTACCATATTGTGCATTTTAGAGTTTCTGTATCATGTCCGATACGAAGTGATTTTTCAAAGCTTCCATGTTTCCTAGCCCTGCACAATAGCCCCATTTTTGTCCCCTCGCGGTCTATTTCTCGGTTTCAGTTACACCACTCTTCGGTATTAAGCAGAGCCCGATTCACATGTAGTGCACTGGGGCTGGTCCAGTGTTTTTTTCTCCCCCAAATTTTAGTATTTATTTATGTTTACTCCAAATTTATTGACTGAAATTTTAAATTATAAGAATTCATAGACTATTAAATATTTTAAATTTATGCTTCTAAAATATGCTATATTAGAATAATTATCTGGACATATATAACGCATACTAAACATTTCCAAACGCTTAGTATTTTTTAGAAAGCAAGATTCATAAAAAGAGAGTTGCTTAATAGCATTACAAATGATGTTGTAGTTAAACGCTTTCAAAGTATGAAACTCGTAGAGAACAATTATGAGATATAATACTTTAGAAAATACTACAATTTAATATAATGCAATATTATTATATCTAAAATTTTTTTGGGGACGTTGCTTCTAAACCCCTTATGATTGTGCCCACAGTGTTGTAATCTGGATCCGCCACTAGTATTAAGCATATTTATCCCAAAGTAATTTAGAGATTTGATCCTCGATCTCTTGTCATTATAGAACTAAAGTTGTCGGCTGGCTGATATCTAAGTTAACCGTCTGTTGATTCTATTGTACAGAGTGATTGCCGGTACCGAATGCTTGCCGGATCCCCTTCTTCCAGTGTGAGTTGAACCATGCAATCCACATCATTAAAACATAAGAACACTGGTATTTTGATCGTAGCTTTTGTGACCGCAGCTGGCCTACCGCCACGTGGTGGCCTCTCATCGGCCTCCTGGCCTAGGTTTTAAGGAGATGAGACCCCTTGCTAGCAGGAAGGACAATGATTGATTGTTACGTTGGCCTGCGGTCATGTCCGCGGTCACATCCGCAGTCAAATTATCATTTTCTAAAACATAACTCTACGTGATATATATATATATATATATATATATATATATATATATATATATATATATATATATATATAGGCAGCCTATATATATATATATATATATATATATATATATATATAGCGCTGCTACCTTGTCCGTGCGCGGGCCAGCCCGACGCCACATGACACCACCCCATTGGCAGGTCAACCGGCGTGGGGTCCATGCAAATAGGGGAGGGAAGACAATGGGGTGGCGCCACGCAGGCGAGCGGGCCAGCCCGCCTGAGGGCAAAATACCTTTTCCGATATATATGCGCCACGCAGGCGAGCGGGCCAGTCCGCCTGCGGACAAAATACCTTTTCCGATATATATATATATATATATATATATATATATATATATATATATATGTGTGTGTGTGTGTGTGTGTGTGTGTGTGTGTGAGAGAGAGATATGATATCTTTCGATAACCCTCATTCTTGATGCTTCTTCCGAGCACGCTTGCAGTGCCAAGGGCCCTGAGGACGCAGCATGGGACAGGTGGTTCCAGCGCATCCGCAGCTCTCGCGGTCATAAATGGTGGGGTTAGCTTATTATGTCACGAAGTCGACTCGAGCTCATTGCGCTCCGCTCCTCCTCGATGAAGTATGTGTGTTTCTTAGTGAGATATCTACGACACACTGCATGTACTTTGGATACTAAATTTGTATGTAGTTTGAATGATGAAGCTACTTCGAACTGTCTATATTTATTTATTGTGTGTTCTTTTCCCTCTAGCTTGTGGGAAGAAGAAGAAAAAGAGAGGAGGAGGAGAAGAAAGTTGAGTTAGCATGTAATCTTTGTTTTTACGACATGGCATTAATTGTTATAAGGGGAAGATTATAATTACTTCAAGTAGTGGTTGTGATATGATGCATGCATTCATGGACACTCTCCAAAGCTGTTTGTTTGTAGCGAGCATCATTAGTAGTTGGGACTCTCCAATGCAATTTGGAGCCCAAAATTTCAAAAAAAAGGTAAATGTAGAATGGGTTGGGTTTGTATGAGAATAGTAGGAAATGATAAAGTGAGCTCCGGTTCCAAAAATTGTGTGGTCAAAAATTAATGTAGGAAAAAAATAATATAAAGTTTAGAATCTAGAAAGTTGGACTCCAAATTGGAACTTACTATTCTACAAAACGAGTTTCTACAATCTAGAATCTAGAAATTGGGAGGCCCAACCCTTAGCACCCATGGATGGGTTGGGACCGAAATTGTAAAAATTGGGACTAGAGATGAGACTTATTATTCTACAAAATGAGCTCCTACATTCTAAATCTAGAATCTAGAAAATGGGATGGGCGTTACTAATGATGCACTTAGGACCGAAGTCCGGACTTAAATTTTTTTTATTTAGCTTCATGGCATGCTCCTACTCTCAGGTTCCGCTAATAATAAAAAAAATCATGACATGTCCTGCTCTCAGTCCCGTTAAGAAAAATAAATTCCTGGCTCCGCCATTGTTTATATAATTTTTGTTGGGTTTTGGTCTTTTACAAAGTGAATTTTAGTCCCACATCCGCTAGACCAAAGGACTTGTATTTCTATATATTAGTTTTGCTTCTTTAGAGATGCACATGTGGTGTGGAAGTGCACATGGGTGTGCCATGTGGGGTTGTTTTTCTAATGGAAAAAAGACTAAATCAACAATTGAAAGCATTCATGCTTTCTGCTCTTGGGAAATTCATTTCCATCGGAGCTAAGCCCCGTAGGGGCATAGCGACTCGGACTCGGGCTCATGGGCTCATGAGGCGTAATGTGGCTAAGTCCCGTAGGTGCACTGCCCAGGTGCGCGTCCAGGTTGCGCTCAGGTTGCGCTGGGTTGCGCGGGTTGCTCGGGTTGCGCTGCGTGCGCCGTGTGCGCAGTGCGCGTAGTGTGCGCAGTTCAGTGCGCGCTCTGTCGCATAGAGTGCAAGGAGCGCGGGGTGTGCGCAGTTGGCGCAACTTGCAGCAGAACATGCGTTTGCACGTTCTGTGCGGTTGCTACATGTTCGGGATGGTTTTTACCATGACCCTAACTTTGTGGCAACCGAGCAGTTGCTGCAGGGCCTATATAAGGCATCCTCTCTCTCTCTCACAAGGCTGGTAATATACAAGAAAGTGAAGCAACCACAGAAAGTTTACGAAGTATTTTTTAGCACAAGTAAACAGAGAATTCAGAAGTGTTCTTTAACACAGTTCTGATCGGAATTTGCTTGCGAATTCTAGCAGGCCTTCGAGAGAGAGAGAAAAGGTGCCGCACCAGCGTTGCTTTTGCACGGGAGTTCGTGTCCATCCGAGGAGTCAGAAGAGCAGGAGTGTTCCAAGTTCTCCGACGAACTTGCTGCTCCCTGGAAGCTGTTCGTGTAGGGCGAATAAAGCTTTGAGCAACGGTGATCATTCACCCCAGCAGGCTATCTTCCATCTTTCGCCAGTCACCTTCTTCATTGCTGCCAGTAATTCTGATTGTATCTTCTTTTTAGAAGTACTACGATCGATTGCTGTTGATTACGAAATCTTTTTAGATTCTCGTAATTCAGAATCACCTTCCTTGAAGTGTTGATTTGGAACATTGTTTTACAATTGTTTCATTTTTTCAGTTTCCATCGAAAAATTGTGCCCCGGCACTAACAATCTCAAAGCTTTATTGCTACGATGGAAAACTTTAATGCTTCACTCCTCAATACTGACTTTTGTAAGTTAGAAAAGTTTGATGGAGAGCATTATCAAGTCTGGAAGAGGAAGGTTTATCTCACTCTTCAACTCAGAGACGTTGATCACGTGCTTCTTGAAGAGGAACCTACCGTTCCAGATACTGGGTCTGCTGCCAGCAATCACTGCGGCTACTAAACTTCAGGCCTGATCAGGATGGACATCAATGCTGGCCAGATGGTAATGTCTATCAAGGGAACATATTTCGGGAAAGCTTTTTATACCGAAGAAATGTTCAAAATTCAGCTTGTAAATCAGTCCAATGTAATTAATGTGATTAATGAAATCACTCCTTCTACTTATACTCTTGAGTTGTGGCATAATAGGCTAGGACATGTTCATTGTAAACGAATAAACAGAATGTCTAGTTTAGGACTTATCTCCAAATGTGGGGGTAAGGTAGAGAAATGTGAAGTTTGTGCTCAAACAAAGATCACAAGGAAACCCTTTCCTCGGGTTAATCGAAGTACAGATCTTCTGGAGTTGGTACACTCCGATATCTGTGACTTCAAACAGTTCTCTACAAAGGCCGGGATGAAGTATTTCATAACCTTCATCGATGACTTCTCAAAGTATGCGTTCGTCTACTTGCTGAAGGCTAAAGACGAAGCATTCGAGAAGTTTAAGGAGTTCAGAGCCGAAGCTGAGCGGCAGACTAGACAACAACTCAAAAGAGTAAGAAGTGATTGAGGTGGGGAGTACATGTCTCATAAATTCGCATCGTTCTGCAAAGAACATGGAATTGTCAATGAGACTACGGCTCCGTACTCTCCTCAATCAAATGGAGTAGCAGAGAGGAAGAACAGAACGTTAACAGAAATGATTAACTCAATGCTGTTGACTGCAGGTCTTCCTAAGTGCTACTGGAGAGAAGCTGCATTGACGGCCACTTTTATTCTAAATAGAGTGCCTCATGCAACTTCTGACGTTACTCCTCATGAACTCTGGTTCAAGATCAGGCCTAGCTTGAATGTCATTCGAGTGTGGGGGTGTCTGGCGTATGTCAAGCTTCCAGATCTGAAGATTCAGAAGCTTGGGACAAGGACTACTAAGACGATCTTCTTGGGGTATGCCGAGAAGAGTGATGCTCGGAGATTTCTTGATATTGAGTCAAATAATATCATTGAATCTCACGACGCAGAATATTTTGAAGACAAATTTGCAGGCACAAGAATATTGTTCTTGCGGATGTACCGGAGAACAATGAGGGTGCGCAGGAAACTGAAGTCTTCAATGAAGATGTGGTCCAAGAAGATGTTATTGTTGAAAGAACGGTCGAACTAGAACAAGCTGAGCCATCAGCCAAGCGTATGAGGAGGCCAAAGGATTTCGGAAGTGACTTTGTCACCTATCATGTGGAAGCTGATCCGCTTACCTATGATGGGGCGATGAAGACCAGAGACACGGGTTTCTGGAAGGAGGCGATTGACAATAAAATTGATTCTATCACCTCAAATAACACTTGGGTGTTGGTTGATCTTTCTGAAGGAACGAAACCCATAGGATGCAAATGGATCTTCAAGAAGAAGATGAAAGCAGACGGAACTATTGACAAGTTCAAGGCTAGGTTGGTAGCCAAGGGATTTTCTCAGAAGCAGGGGATTGACTATTTTGACACGTATGCTCCAGTAGCCCGGATGACCACCATCAGAATGTTAATTGCTCTCGCAGCAATACATAAGGCGGTGATACATCAGATGGATGTGAATACGGCTTTCCTAAATGGCGAGCTGACCGAAGAGATTTACATACAACAGCCAGAGGGATTTGTCATCAGGGGTCTTGAAGACAAAGTCTGTAAGTTGGTAAAATCTCTGTACGGTCTTAAACAGGCTCCCAAGATGTGGCATGAGAAATTTGATAAAGTTATAAGGTCAAATGGCTACATGGTCAGCGATACGGACAAGTGTGTTTACACGAAGTTCGTTGATGGAAGAGGTGTGATCGTTTGTCTGTACGTGGACGACATACTTATCCTAGGTACGAATATTAGCTGTGTCACGGAGACAAAGAAATTCATCTCAAGCAAGTTCAGTATGAAGGACTTGGGGGAAGCTGATGTGATCTTAGGGATCAAGATCATCCGGATAGACACTGGACTAGCGCTGTCACAGTCTCATTATATTGAGAAAATGATTACTCGGTATGGGTATCGGGATATTCAAGGGATCGATACGCCGTACAGGTGTGATCTGAAACCGAAGCCTAATTCAAGGGAAAGCTTCAGGCAGCTGGAGTATACAAGCGTAATCGAAAGTTTGATGTATGCTACTACTGCCACAAGGCCTGACATAGCTTTCGTCGTGGGAATGCTGAGTCATTTCAAGAGCAACCCAGGTGCTGAACACTGAAAAGCTGTAAAACGGGTTATGAGATATCTCAAGAAAACTCAGACATATGTACTGTACTACAGCGGAGATCTGCCGGTAGTGGATGGCTTCAGTGATGCCAGCTGGTGCTCAGAGGTGGAGAGCGAGAGGTCCATAGGTGGATTCATTTTCACAATGAGTGGAGCTATTATATCGTGGAAGTCGAAGAAGCAGACTATGCTCTCGCGGTCATCCATGGAATCTGAGTTCTTTGCACTTGATACCGCAGCCGAGGAAGCAGAATGGCTTCGGGAGCTCATGTATGATCTTCCAGTGGTTGGGGCGCAAATACCGACGATACCGATATACTGCGACAACCAGGCGACTACGGCGGTGGCATCAAATGACCTCTTCAATGGGAAGAAGAGGACTGTGCGGATGAAGCACATGGCAGTACACGATCTTATCAAGAGAGATGTTATTGCAGTGATTGATGTTCGAAGTCAGGAGAACCTGGCGGATCCGTTCACCAAGGGCCTCAAGCGCCAGCTGGTCAATGACACAGCTTGTAAAATGGGCTTGAAGGCATTCTGATATTGGATTTTCGTATTCCTACCATAAAGTTTTATGCTAATAGTTCAAAGATTTATCTACTAGGCATCTATCTTTTGGTTCAAGGGAGGACCACTAATCAGAAGAATATCTGGAACGGTGGGTACATATTCTATTGGGCATGGAGAGGTTACGGACATATAACCACTGTTGTCTACTGTTGTTTTCTGCAGAAAACGGTTCCTGTGGGAAGGTTGGCTTAATTGCCTTAATGAGTTCTCAGGCAGAGTGAATGCCTGCTGTGCTTTACAGGAAGCACGGTAGAACAGCACTACAAGGAGTGAAACTCCATGCTACAGTAGGGTGACTCCACAATGAGGTTCCTATATGTGGGGTGCTACCCAAGATAGGATAAAGCCATCGACTTTGTAGGCCAAGTCACAGCGGCGTAGCACCGCAAATAGGCAGTTAGCCTAATGTTGTATATTAGAATAAAGAGGGGTGTAGTCAGCACTACAAAGAGGAGGAGTTTCTCATGTTACAGTGGCACGACACCACGATGAGGTACCCGATTAGGGATAAAGCCTCAGGCCTTGCAAGCCATGTCATTGCGGCGTAACACCGCAAGGGAGCCTAAGGCTTCATGCTGGGTAGTTTGGTACAACAAAGAGGCAGTTGCCTCATGCTACAGTAGTATGACACTACGATGAGGTTCCCGGTACGGGGTAAGGCCTCGGCTATAAGCCATGTCATAGCGGCGTAGCACCACAAGGGAAGCGCAAAGCGCTTTATGCCATGTCTCTTTATAATGAACTCACCTATAGTGTATGGACAAAGAGATATCAGGCTGTCTCTTGAGGGTAAACTTGTAGACGTCCAAAAATTATACACTGAAATCAGGCTGGCACAGGACCTTTAATGTGTAGCCAGAAGCACATGTAACTACATTATGTGAGTGGAAAGAATTTCAGCTATGATGCAGAATTCAAGGCTTAGTCCATTCTTATATTATAGTCTGTTGTTTGACCCATGTGGAAAGATTCAAGTCGTCAGTGACATCTCTCCTAATGCATGATGGACAGTTATCACTACATCAATTACTCCATTTTTGACTCTTTAGGTTTGGTAAAAACGACGGACCTGGACAGAAGTTATAATTTCGACGGACCTAAACCGTCGATTCCTCTTAAACCCCCCATCCGAAAATAATCCCTAAAATATATATCCCGCTAAAGTTGCCGCTGTTTCTTTCAGCACACTTTCTTTTTTCCCTCTCATCTTTCTCTCTCCCTCTCACAAAATTTCCTCATAGAAGAAGTAGGTCATCAAATAACAAAAAATTCTCAATCCAAGCAAAAGGAGTTCTCGATCACTGTAAGTAATCCTTTTTTTTTCTTCTTTTTCTTGCTTTCGAATCCTAGCTCTTTTTTGTGTATGTTTTTTAATATAAATCTAGGTTTAGAAATTCTCTATATTGTTCTTTTTTTCCTATTTTATGTGTGTTTGATTGATCTCTGTCATCTCGTATAACTGTCTTTGGGTCAGTTCCTCTCTGCCGTTGGTCGAAGAGCAGCCGTACGGAGGAGAAGGAGCCGGCGGACCAGATAACCAAAACCTGAATATTTTTTTTATATATTTCATTTACGTCTGGCCCAGAAATTGCTTATAATCGATGAAAATACCGTAAGTGTGCCGCATGAAAATTGATAATAAAGTCATCCAATGTTCATTGTCCTTTCTCCTCTCGAAGGAGTTTCTTGACCCCTTTGTACAAAGCTTTTTCTTTTTCCTCCCGTCTGTCGACTGTCTCCGTGCATCCCTCCCTATCTTGTTTCCGTATCAAGATTTAGATGTACCTATTAAACTTTGTTCCTTTTTTTCTTTTTAATCTATTCTACTATATAATAGGAAAACTTGGATGGTGAAAATTTTAAATTCCGAAAATACCCTTGCATATCTATACTAATTAAAAATTGTTCATTAATTTTAATAAAGACAACTTAATAATTAAGAAGACTACCATTTGGTCTTCCTAAAGAGTCTTCCTAAGTTAATTAAAATAATATTAAAATACGTGCAAGGCACGTGCACATATGCTAGTAATAATAATAGTAATAATAATAATATAACTATAATTACTAAGTTCAAGAACAGGTGCAACGGTGTGGTTGCTTTGTTTGGAGAATCATACATTCCAGATATTCTAATTATTTCTTCTAAAGTGATAGTGGAAATCAGAGGGTGAGCCACTAGAATGAAACCATATGCATCTTTATCTCTATGTAGAGTGTGTGTGTTTGTATAGTTTGATTAAAGACTAATTTTAATTAAATATTTGATCTGTCATGTTTTTTTTAACTTTAATACTATAAATTCATTTTTTTTATCAACAAATATATATTATTGTACAAATGTCCAATTTGAATACAACATATCAGATGGTAGAACATCCTAATTTATTCCCTTCTCGGTTTGTACTACACCAATAGTGGATTCTCCCATGGAGGCATGCATGATTAACGGATCGTAGAAAAATCAAATATATATGCCATTATAATGATGTTAGATTTTGTAATCTTTAGATTAACTTGTTTAACTTTGTCACTACCCTATTTTTTCTTTTTTCTTTTTCTTTTCCTGAAAGAGTCCTATTTTTTCTTGATAATATCGTATTGACAGTTTGCTCTTGGCATATCTACTTGTTATTATTAGTATCATTCATTCATTCTTATAGCTTGTTTAGTAATCATATAAGGTTAACAAGTACTTACAATATTTTACAAATGTGTTTTATTATGTTTCCATATCCTGTGAATTCTTTTTGCATTAAATGTTTTATTTAAAATTTGAAATATGAACATCAAATTGAAATCTGGAAACTTGTCTTTGGACAATTGTGGTCTTTTTGGTTTGCAAATCTTGTGAATTTATTGTTGTAAGTAAAATTCTTAACTATAATATGTTTTATTCTATTTTATTGATGATATTTTTATATTTTATTGGTAGATGTCTTCAATACCCCCAAGTAAGGGATGGATGGATGCACCTCAGTTGTCAGATGAATACTTTTAAGGTGTTGCATCATTCATTCAGTTCACAAAAGACAAATTGGATGGAAATATGTGGGGGATTGTTGGGTTTTAGTCTTTTACAAAGTAAATTTTAGTCCCACATCGGCTAGACCAAAGGACTTGTATCTCTATATATTAGCTTTGCTTCTTTAGAGATGCACATGTGGTGTGGAGGTGCACATGGGTGTGCCATGTGGGGTTATTTTTCTAATGGAAAAAGACTAAATCAACAATTGAAAGCATTCATGCTTTTTGCTCTTGGGAAATTTATTTTTATGGGAGCTAAGCCCCGTAGGGGCTTAGCGACTCGGACTCGGACTCGGACTCGGGCTCATGGGCTCATGAGGCGTAATGTGGCATTTTGTTGGCGCACTTGCGCATGCCCAGTTGTGCAAGCCCAGTTGCGCTTCCTAGGTGCGCTGCCCAGGTTGCGCTCTGGTTGCACTGGGTTGCGCTGGGTTGCGCTGGATTGTGCGGGTTGCTCAGGTTGTACGGACGCGCTGGTTGCACTGCGTCCGCCGTGTGCGCAGTGCGTGCAGTGCGCGCAGTTCAGTACGCGCTCTGTCGCGCAGAGTGCAAGGAGCGCGGGATGTGCACAGTTGGCGCAACTTGTAGCAGAACGTGCGTTTGCACGTTCTGTACGGTTACTACATGTTCGGGGTGGTTTTTACCATGACCCTAACTTTGTGGCAACCGAGCAGTTGCTGCAGGGCCTATATAAGGCATCCTCTCTCTCTCACAAGGCTGGTAATATACAAGAAAGTGAAGCAACCACAGAAAGTTTACGAAGTGTTTTTTAGCACAAGTAAACAGAGAATTCAGAAGTGTTCTTTAACACAGTTCTGATCGAAATTTGCTTGCGGATTCCAGCAGCCTTCGAAAGAGAGAGAAAAGGCGCCGCACCAGTGTTGCTTTTGCATGGGAGTTCGTGTCCATCCGAGGAGTCAGAAGAGCAGGAGTGTTCCAAGTTCTCCGACGAACTTGCTGGTTCCTGGAAGCTGTTCGTGTAGGGCGAATAAAGCTTTGAGCAACGGTGATCATTCACCCCAGCAGGCCATCTTCCATCTTTCGCCAGTCACCTTCTTTGTTGCTGCCAGTAATTCTGATTGTATCTTCTTTTTAGAAGTACTACGATCGATTGCTGTTGATTACGAAATTTTTTAGATTCTCGTAATTCAGAATCACCTTCCTTGAAGTGTTGATTTGGAACATTGTTTTTACAATTGTTTCATTTTCTCAGTTTTCCATCGAAAAATTGTGCCCCGGCACTAACAATTTTTACCAGAGAGAGAGAGAGAAGCCTTGGGTTCGAGACCTCCCGGAGTACTTGTCACTTGAAAATCTCCACCATAAATCTTGTTTTTGCTTAATTATTTGGGTGTGTCTGTGACGTAATTCATGCTTATACAATCAAATGCCAGATTGTGCTTGCTGTCGGGGCATGTTACCACAACCTCCTGCCCGAATATTGTTTAAAGATGTAGTTTGCGACAGACTTTAATTGGTGTAAGTGTGTGTAATAGGGACTGTTTGGATGTTTGAAACTATACTAAAAAGTGGGATACTAGAATGTGGTATAGTGGGTGGATGTGGATGTAGATGTAGAGGTGGAGGTTGAGGTGGAATTGGAATTGGAATTGGAATGGAGTTCTTCACTTTGGCTGAGATTGGCTTGACTAAAAAGTGCAGACAGAAACTAGAGGTCATTATTACCGCTAGTTCTTTTAACAGAAATTTTCGTATAAAGTAATAAATTTATACCTTATTGCGCCAGAAGGAAGGGTTTTACGAAATTGCGGATGCAGGGATCATCCGCCAAGTGAGTTGGCGGGCTCTGTCACAGAAGTGAGGGGCTCGCCAACTTAGTTGGAGGGACAAACGTTTGCTCAAAAAATATGCCTACCCAGATATGGAATACTACACACAGTTAATTTCTACTCCATCAGCCCCGAGGCCTACCCAGTCTACCCAGACTCGAACGGAGAAGGAAGAGGATACAACAAGTCGAAGAGGTCGACTAGGCCTAAGAGAAGGGGTACGAAGAGATTATAGACGTCTTGATCAGGGGTCTAGGTAGATTTGTAACAAAACATCTAAATTTGCAAGTATGCTTTGAATCCATGATGTAACATAAGTTTTATTGCAATATTCAATAATTAATCACTCTCTTGGCTGACTAGTACATCTTCTATATTTGTAACAATATTCTTAAATTTGCAAGTATCCATGAAGTAATACAAGTTTTATTGCAATATTCAATGTTTAATAACTCTCTTGGCTGACTGGTACATCTTCTTCGGTTGTGTCACAATGTACCACAATTGCTGCAACGAAGTTCTCTTGTAGATTCAAGCCTCCAACTCAAATGGAGGGTTCGAGCTAGCCAACTCCAATGGGTGCACATTTGGGGGAGGGGGGGCACTTCAAGCCTCCAACTCAAATGGAGGATTGGAGCTAGCCATGGCCCTCCAACCGAGTTGGCAAACTCCTCACTTCTGTGACAGAGCCTGCCAACTCACTTGACGGGCGGTCTCTGCATCCGCAATTCCGCAAACTCCTCCCCTCTGGCGCAATAAAGTATAAATTTATTACTTTATACGAAAATTTTGTTCTTTTAACTTATGGCCAAAATTGGCTCAATCCCTATCCATTTTTCTTTTGAAGCATTTGGATTGAAGTGAATTGTTGTCGGCTCTACCCTTAACATGGACACTCCGAAGAAGAGGATATACAAGAGGCATGACAGGTCCAGGGATAAGTCTAACAAGACTTCGAATTTGAACAACATCCTCCATAAGGCAACCCCCTGGGTTATTTATTGTTCATAGGACATGCTGAATCTAAACCTAACATAAATCTATTATATTATTATTATTATTATTATTATTATTATTATTTCAATAAGTGTCAACCAAAATTAAATCCGACTAGGACATCCAACCACCCACCCCCACCCAGCTGGTCCTGATAAAAGGAGGAAGAAGTCGGGTGGCGGAGGACATTGTGGGCACGAGTGTGACATGTGTCGAAGGTACAACGAAGGAGGCCGTGAGAAAAGACGTCGAGGGAGCGGGCACAACGAAGGACGAAGGAGGGTACAAGAGAAGTAGGGTGAGAGTGGAGGGCGAGGGAGCACTAGGCGGCAACAAACTTCGTGATCGAAGGGAGCAAAAATGGTTAAAGCAATAGCAGTTGTTAGGGCCAAAACCAAAATTTCAAAATAAAGAAAATAGGAGAAAGACATCTATCCAAAATCTTAATACTTAAGTTTTATTTAATAAAAATAATTATTATTAATACTTAAGTTTAATAAATTATTTAATTTATAACTTGGTATTTTTTTGAGGTGTCCTTTCTCCAAGCCGGGGCGTGGCCCAAAGCCAGCTAGCCGCCCAGGGGGGATTCGAATCGAGACCTATGCTCGGGCGGCCCAGAATCCAGCCCGGGACCGCCTGAGCCCGCCATCTTTTTCGCCCGGCTCGGCTCGACAACCATCCCGACCCACACTAGCCCGACCACCCTTGGGTCCAGGTTGGGTTCAAGAAACTGAGCCCGTGCCCGGCCCGAACATTTTTTTTAATACAACGGTCGGCCCGGTTTAGCCTGAATAGGCCCGGCCCGATCAGGCTCACCCGAGCCTGGCCCGCACAGCCCAGTTTAACCGACTTTTGGGGTTTTTTCTAATCCTTATGACCATTTAGGGGGGGTTGACCAAATAACCTCCCCCCAATATAACCGTTTTATGACCATTTTTGGGGGTATTTTGGTCATTTTGTCAAAATGACCAAAAAACCTCCCTAGCAACTATATTTTGAGGGTTGGGGGTAATTTGGCTTCAAAAAAAATCCTATAAATAGGCCATAAATCTTATTTTTCAAACATAAACCATACTAACCGTCATAAAAATAATTCAAGCTCACAAGAAGGTTCCAAGAAATTTTTGCAAGCAATTTCGGCGCTCTACGACTTCCTGATCAAGCTCCCAACCCCGATCAATTTATTTATTTCTTTCTTCCCTTACTCTTTCTAATTGTTTTTCTTTATTTTATATTTACAAAATAGTTTTCTTTCCTCCCTCTCCCTCTTTTTTTAGAAAAAATAATTTTTGGTTTATTTTATTTTCGGCATCCTCTCGGTCTTCTAAATTATTTTTATTTGTCTTTTTAAAATGGCTAAACAAGGTTCAAACCAACCTACTTGTCACGCTCCAACCCGGAAAATCACTAGTCCTCGCATCGATTTATCCGAATTATCGTCCTCGCTGGGGCGTGATGTCGTACGAGTCTAGAGTTGCACTCGTACAAGGCAAGATAACAAGTTCTCAAATGGTTATCTTTGATTTGATATTAGCAAACGGAAGAAAACAGAGTACACGAAACAATTCTCTTTATTGGTAAATGAACTGAGAATACAAAGGCTTTCAATAGTCAAACTGAATATGCCAGATTGGCTATAACACTCAAGTTCTCTCTTGCCTACAAAGGATTTCATCGTTCCACACATCATGCCTTCTATATATCGGCGCATGAATCATATTGCAAGTTCGAGCGTCAATGCGATTGCACGCTTCAAACACTACGGCATTCCATGACTCAGCGCGATCAAGCGAAGCTCCATCGCGAACAGAACAATCCGTAAATCTGCTAGGAAACTAGTGGAGAATAGTACTTTCGTCCTCGTTGTACTGATCAAAGACCCACTTTAACTAAACCGACATTTAGTAATTAATTAATTCATACATCATACAATTTAGTTATCTTTCTATGTTCTCCTTAGGATCGATTTCATGGCATATTAGAAAGTAGTAAGCTTGTTATCATGGCAAGCATGTTATTTCGATTCGCATAAGCAAATAGGCAACCAATAGCAATTTTATGTTATTTCGTGACTTCTTACCAACTCGACACACTCGTCCTTGCACCAACGCAAGGTGAATATGCCACATTTCTTCCATGTCATATTATAAGTGCTCTGTACAGGATCCATTGTTCCTGCACTTTTGGCCCACCGTTCCTTAACAATATGAAGGTCGTTGGTGCATCCGCGCCGGAATGGACTAACTTGTTTCTCTTACTTTTCTTTTTTCTTCTTTCTTTTTCTCAAACTGGATAACCCGGCGTCCTCCCCGTACGAGTTTGTTGACCCAGTATCCGAAGGATGTTGAACTTACCATCAATTGTGGCTTGTCACATCAGCAACAGATCGTAAGTCATACCCAAAAGATATGCACCAACAATTATTATTCATCCCTCCTAGGCCGAACGGTCCCGGTGCCCCGACAAATATAACACGTTCGAGGAAAATTATCACATCCGGTGCACGGGTAATATCTCAAGTTCATTCGACCATGCAACGACGTATCAAACTCATACAACCAAACATAGACTTGAGTCCGAAACTCAAACTTTACGTCGTCTCGTATTTCTTTATTCTTTCAATGTATTCTCACTTCATTCTTCATTTCAATGTTCAATAGCACCATGCCCCAACTCAATGTTCGTCAAACGAACGACCCGAAGGTCTCAAACATTTTTGAGGTATCATGTCATATCTGACAGTTTCGTCATATTCATACCACAACTGTTCTCTTCGCAACGAAACCATCTTTTTTGATTCTCGTGCACGCATGCACGCTTTAACACGATTGTTCTCTATTCTTCGAGTCGTGCATGCGATGCATGCCTTGATACCGTAATTACATGTTTTATGCCTTAGTGTTCAATGTATGTTCCTTCCCTCCGACTCGTGCAACTGAGACACGCCTCGATAGTGTATTCAATGTCCAATAGCTCGTGCATTGAGGCACTCGCGCCGATATAGTCTTTCAATGTTCTAGCATACTAACTCGTGCATGGGGGCACAAAATGACTCGTACGTTGAGGCACTTGTCGATACAGTTATCCCATGTTCTTATGGCTTACGCACCGAGGCGCTCGTCTTTAAGATATTCAATATTTCATAGAGACTCGCACATTTGATGTACGTTTCATTTCAATTGTTCCACTACACCAAAAAAGATATTTAGAAACATTTGATAAGTTGGACTTTGAAACGGTATATAAGTGTTTCTAGATTCTGGAACATATTTTATTTGTTCCAAAATGATTAAATATTCCTAAAATTATTTTTTCAAAAATTAACTACGTATTATATTTCTCGAAACGGCTCAAAAGCGTTTTAATATTGTTAAAACCATACGTGTTGCTCATGTGATTGATAAAAAAATGTTACAGACGTTTCTCCTATTTTGTTCTAATCTTATACGCCCTCTCTGGCTCACAAAAGCCCCCGATCGGCGTTGTCGTCTTCACATCTCCCCACCGTCGCTGGCCTTCTACACCCCTTTCTCCTTTACTCTTTGTTGTTACATGTGAGTCATTCTCTCTCTCCTTCTCTTGACAACAACCTAGGGTTAGGGTTTCGAAATAATGTACGGGAACCAACTCGATAGTGGATCTTCCCCTCTTTTCTGGTGTTTCTATCTATACATATAAATAGATAGAGACAGCGATAGAGAGATGATGGGTCTAGATAATGGTTTAAGAAAACCCATGGTGTTGTAGCCTGCAATAGCCCTCCCAATTTTCATCGGGGCATCCACCAAACCATGCCATCGGCAGAGGCAAACGCACTCGACTGCCGCAACTTCTGGCATGCGGGCTCGTACGACATCTCCACCATCTCTCGCTCCCTCGAAGGTCTCATTCCTCTCTCTCCCCTTTATAATTTTTTTTCTTTCTCTTAAATAATTCTAATTAACATCATACTTGTACTATCTCTCCTCTTCTTCGTCAAGGAACTGGAATTCGGTGACTTCGACCGGGCTTACGTCCATCCCAAGCTCTTGCATTCCAATTCAACATCTCACAAATTGGCTTTGGATGGAGGTTTTTCTCTCATCTATCATTTTTTTCTTCTTTGTTATGAATAATGAAAAAATGAAAAAAATGCCACAGCTCTTACAAATCGAAATGGAAAATTTTGAAAAAAATTTGTAAATTTTTAGATAAACTCACCCCAAGAAAAGGGTTATTGGAAGACATTGGCAGCCTCAAGCCGAATGGTTTGATGTGGAGAGAGTTGGAAATAAGCAAAAATAAAAAAAGAACTAACTTACTTTGGCTATAAATTTTCGCTATTGGAGGATAATTTGGAAAATGTAAGGTAAAGAGATAAGAAAAAGAAACCAGAAAAATAGGAAAATTTGCAAATGAAGGGGAAAAAACTAGAATCCTTCAACAGATAACAAGTTGTCAAATAGGAATTTTTGCGCCTTGATGAAGCACCACACCTCGTGCCATGATGCGTTGCCTCGATTGCGCCACACTGTGCCTAGCACTTCAATGTGCCATTTATGCCCATTACACTCTCTCTTTTTGTTCCCTCTCCCTTCCTTCTTCATTTTTTTTCATTTTTTATGCAATTTAGGTTAGGCATTATCAAGATTTCTCATAATTTTTGCCTTTTTTGGTGGATTTAATATGTTATTTATAATAGTATTTCTGCTAACTAGAATAAAGTTTGGTATTGTTATAGTAGTTAGTGAGTAAATGAGATATTTGTCCTCGATAGATATACAAAGCTGATGTTTGCTACGGATGAGGCATTTTCAGCAATTATTGATGACATAAGTCTTCAGCTTTGAATCTATCAAAAAATGATAGAAAATATGTCTCCATTATGTTGGACTCAAATTGATTGAGAGATCTGTGTTTTTCTACATAGTATTTTTGTTGGGATTCTTTATGCTATGATTGAACTTGCTAAGAGCAAGGATTTAGCTTCATCCATTATCTTTCTTACTCTGTTAATCGAAGATGGATCTGTTTTTAGGCGAAATGAGTGTTTAGAAGAGTTTAACAGATCAGGCCCTAATTTTCTTTGGAATGAAAATGATTCTCAAGGGAATTCATTCAACTATATGGACTTTGTGCTTTCTGGATTTGAGCATGATCGTTTAGTAACATTTTATTATGTGGGCGACGCAAAGTGAGGCACTACTAGTGGCGTTTGTTGGTGGCATGGATTTTGTAGTTTGGCATTGTGAAATGCTTACATGGTACAACATAGGATCCAAACTTTTGGAATAATTACCTTGGCGCACACACACAAAGAGGATTTTATATGCCTTGAAACCAAAAAGGAGGCATATTTATTTATGTATTTGCAATAATATGTTATTTAATTAAAAGTTAATATAGTTATCCATTCTTTGTGACCCTGGTTGTGATAGGAAAATTAACCTGGTGTGGACGAAATGATTGGAGTCCACGAGTGACTCTTTTAGTGTCTTATGTTACCAAAAAAGTGAAGAGATGGTATATTTTGTTGTTGTTTATCATATATTCAAAGTCTAGAATTTATGATTATTTTTCCTCCAAATTACAGGTCATCTTTCCAGCCCTTGACATAAGGGTTAAGAATGTGGCACAGACATATTTCTTTAGCAGGGGGAGAGTGCTCTTTTTGACGATTGTTTAACTTGTTGAGTTCAAACGTGCAAAATGATGATAGTTTTAGAAGAGAACTAGCTTCATGCACAGGAGCCATTCGGACATCACTTAGCCAGCACATGTCTAAAGAAGAGGAGCGGTATAACTGCAAAGTACACTAATTTTCATTTGTATATTATATGTAGATGATGCTTTGTTCAGTAAATGCTTAGAAGTGAATTTTATTTTCCTTCTATTACAATAGAAGAACATTTTTCAAGAGAAAGGATGGATGAGTCTATTTGTTGTAAGCATTTTTTTAAAAGCCCCTCATGGGACTCGTATCGGGGATTCCAAGACAGGGCATGCCAAAAAAGTTACTAGACTTGTTTAATTAAACCAAAGGCCTAAGAAGTTGGAGTGTACATTTTTTACACAAGGGATATGTTTTTAACGTCCTATAGGAGTCATCTTTTTTGGGGATTATGGTTTATAACAATGAAGGGCCTAGTTACCGCTGACCACCTGAGACTTAAGTTCCTAAGTTATAGCAAAACCATAGATACCAGGAACATGGTACCACGTCTTGGATCCCCGTGCGAGATCGGTACGGGGAAGGTTACTAATGTAATACGATGGTTTGATGGAGGTAGGTTTAGTTGGATCGTCATATTGGAGAGTGGTACGTTTTAATGTTTACTTGGTTCATTAATACTGTTTCATAAACAAATTAGCTACTTTGATTGCTGACTCGAGTGAGAAAAGTACAAGGCAAAACCTCAGAATATGAATTCTTAACATATTACTTACAATTTTACGGTTCACTACAATGGTTAATTGATCAGACACAAATGACAAAACATAGAGCACAACTAAGATTCTAATACAAGACATCTAAAATTGATAACACATGAAAATAATGAAATGTTAAAAGCAAATCATAACAAATGGACAAATGTCCAGTTAATACAAGACACCTAGAGTTGATCTACTTTACATCCCTTTGGATCGTTAAATGTAGGGATCCGAATCGCGAACCATACGACCCCCGCAGAAAGAACCGTCCTGATCGGAAGATCCATATCACAATTTTAGGGTGTAAGATGGATCATAGTATAGTTAATTAGTTGTACCCCCCTATGGTTTGTTCGTATTTTGGTAACTGTCCCGTTGTTTTAAAAACAAAGAACATCCCCTGGTTTATAGAGTTAATTAGTTGTACCCCCTGGTGCATAGAAGAAAGTGAGTGAAAAATTAAGCATTCAGGGGGTGTTCTTTATTTTTAAACAACGGAGACAGTTACCAAAATGCGTATAAACCATAGGGGGTACAACTAATTAACTCATCATAGTAACTATGAGCAAAACCCTCTCATTAGTTATTCTCCTTGTATGACTGCAAACATCAAATCCTCTTCTTCCCCCTCTTTGTTCAAGGCATTGATGTCCCCTTAGTCATGCTAGATCGAGGCGTCACCAACCCCAGATCAAGATATTCCTTCAACTCTTTTTTAAAATCTTTATCACCTTTTCTTTTTCATGTTTTGTGTTCCTACATATCTATTTTGACTTCTGACTGGTCATTATTTTGAGACCTTATTTGTTTTTGATAAGCAACTAGTTGCCACTTTTTTGTTTTTGAAATGTTTTAGCCTTGGGACTTTTATGATTCTTAAAAAATAGTATGTAAGCTTATTAATGGTGGGGCTGCCACCTGGATTATAAATCATATTCTTAGCTTATGTTTTATTATTTGATCTTTTTACTCATTTTTTGGTATTTCTAGATATATTATAATTCTTGTAGATAAACAATTTCAATATTCCAAAAATTTATGCCCTATGCCAAACCCATTTTTGGTTTTTTGCAGATCTTCCCTTTGCTTATTAATTTTTTTTCTTTTAAAGAGCAGGCTGATTTAGTTTGGCAATTTTGTGTAGCTTCCCTGTGAACATCAAAATATCTACGCAAAAGAAGTCGGCCAAATTAATGAATATGCAGGGTTGACTCTAGACAACCCTTCTTCTTCCTTCTAGACATAAGTTGGCCAAATTAATGAATTAATAGTATACATATCCATTCCTTTATAATGCAGATGGGTATTAGCAAACCATCAAAATTATGCTCCAACAAACTTCTAGTTTCTTAGTTAAACAGAGCATCTTTTAATAGTTCCTTTAATTCATTAAGACAGAAGCTTCCTTCCTGCAATCCTATTAAAAAGACCGTCTATATATGTTGAATTCACATTCACATGCTGAGATTCCAATGTGTTACATTTTTAAGATGGCTTCCAAATGCATGGTTACCAGGAAGCTTCTGTGCAAATTAATATCAAACAAGACTGTAGAAGCATGGAAAATATCAGAATAAAGATCTATGCGGCTCGGATCAGGAGAACCCCATGCGGTTCATACAGGAATGGTCCCATGCGATTCAGAGAGACTCTTAGTCTCATGCGGCTCGTTGCAGGAGAGTCCATGCGGCTTACATAGGGACAGTCCTATGCGGTTCAAAGAGCCCCCTAGCCGCATACGATTCAGAAGTACATGCAGCTCACATACGATCAACAGAGATATGCGGCTCGATCAACGCCACATGTCCCCATGGGACCCCTTCACACAGCTGGCCATCGAGCAGTGGCCCTATTTAATGCTCTGCCATGATTTAACAGCTGACGGCTCTGACATGAAGTGTCATAATGGCCCTGTCATAATAACAGACTCTTTGGGAACAGGAGAAAATCTTCGACACGATCCGAGATTGCCACGTGGCTACTCCCACGCGGCTCACTTGAAGAATAGCCCCATGCGGCTGGCAAGAATCATCTTCCTGCGGCTCACCAAGAAGTCATCCCATGCGGCTCGCGAGTACTACACTTATACGGCTCACCAAGAAGTCATCCCATGCGGCTGGCAAGAATCGTCTTCCTGCGGTTCACCAAGAAGTCATCCCATGCGGCTGGCAAGAATCATCTTCCTGCGGTTCACCAAGAAGCCATCCTATGCGGCTCGTGAGTACTATATCTATGCGGCCCACCAAGAAGCCACCCCATGCGGCTCTTGAGTACTATACTGATACGGTTCACTGAGACGCTGTCTCATGCGGTTCATGGATATCATGCGGTTCTGACAGGATCCACCATTAAGACTCGTTGCATAGATTCAATGGCCCCCACGACTTAACAGCTGATTATGGGATGTAGATCAATCAGAGATTTACCAGATCCTAATGACCATATTTAACGTTATCCTCATAATTAATGAGATCAGGTCATATCATTCCTGATCAAGCTAATGGGACACGTGGTGAGAGATCCAAGCTTGACACAGCCAATCATGAAGATTTAAAGCAATCAGCATTAATTATTCACATGATTCAATATTATCCCCAGTTATGGCCAGATCCTTCACGCCTTAAACGAATGGCCCAAATTGGTTATACATCAGGCCGCCGCCACTTTGAGAATGGGTAATCATCCAAACCCTAATGATGCCCCCACTATTATAAATAGCAAGGTGCCATTCCCTTGTAAAAATATACACGATCAGAAGGAGAGAGACAAAAAGAGCTTCCCCCTTAATAATCAGAGAGAAAATACACAGAGAAAGAGAGAAGTCAGAAGAGCAACCCGAGGAGAGCAAGAAGAGCATTTCTTCATCAATGCCAACCATCTTTTCACAGGAGCCAAGGCTGCATACCGATCGTCCAAGGAGTAAGGCAGGGCTGCCGTCACCTTCCCGAGCCTCTATCGTCACCCCCAGAATCTAAAATAAACAATTGTACTTAGATTGCTGTACCTAGG
The DNA here is from genome assembly GCA_029216955.1 of Iris pallida. Taxonomy (NCBI): domain Eukaryota; kingdom Viridiplantae; phylum Streptophyta; class Magnoliopsida; order Asparagales; family Iridaceae; genus Iris; species Iris pallida. Next base: position 34,349 of record JANAVB010003481.1, read on the forward strand.
TTTTCGTCCCTAGGCTCTTCCATAAGCATTATCCCGAAGGCTTTCTTTGTACAAGCGAGTTTGTAACGACAAGCCTGACTCCGACGACCCAGCCTGTCATACGACGCAGAGAACTTGTCAAGGTCTCCCTGTACAACTGGCCCAGCAGTATCTCGAGCGAGCTTGATCCTATCCCGAGCAGCAATGAGGAAGCCCCGCTCCCGTTCAATCGCAGCAGGCAAGCCCGCCTGCCTTATCGCCAGCAATTGGGTCACCAGCTGATCAGCCTCTGCCAATTTAGGCTCCAGGAGTGCAGCCAACCCCATCCCGCCAGGAAGAGACTTCAAAGTTGCAACCTGACCCCGAGCGCACCGCAGAGACAGAGTAAAAAGGGTCCCCCGTTCCACAGCAGCATCTACGCCCCTCTTTAAATATGGCGATAGAAGCTGTCGACCACATCCTGCGTCACCTCGTCCAGAGCCTCTGAGGAGGCCGGTGTCAACGGAAGTGTAGCCGGCAACGCTGAAGAAGACGCAACAGAATCTGTTGCCCCTGCCACAAGAGAAACAAACTCCGCACGGAAGGATGCAAGAACAGCGGCCAACTCCTCTTCAGCGGCCCGCAGAACTTGAATGCTCGGCAGGGCCGAGAGGTCAATCTTCGGAGCCGTATGATCAGCAGAGGATGAGGTGGAGACCATCGCCAGCTCCATTCCCATCTGCCCGGGGCTGGCAGGAGGCCCCTCGACATGAGACGGCGAAGGAGAGGAAACGCTCCGTTCTCCCAGATCATGGCAGGCCGAGCCTTCCCCAAGAACATCCGCGTGGGAAGTAAAGGGTCAGGACCTGTAGGGCCAAGGCAACCATGAATCGATTTGACCCGGAGGATATGTTGATAGAGCAAATAAGCCCCCTCACTAGTCAATATTTTGCTTATCTAACCAGTGGAGGAGTGTGGAGGCAAAAGGTCACCGACAGCCACCGTAGCCTCTTCACGAACAGTCTCCGAGTCAGGTATAATAGGCTCCTCCACCCCGGCACCCTCGGGAAGGGATGCAACGAGATCGGCGTCATCCTGTTGAAGTTCAGCGATCTCGGAGACAGGCCCGAGGAGACCCTCATCACCCCGGGCCGAGGCCTCAGCAACCTGGGAGCTTCCAGCCGCCGCTGAGAGAGCTCCCGCAGAAAGGACCGCGGTACACATGTCGCTAATCAAAGCAGCAAGGGCCGAATCAACGCCAGGGTAGTAGACGGTTCAGGAGAGCCTGGTTCGTCAGACGCCTACAAAGAAAAAATGATCAAGTCATATCTCCAAGAAAAAAAAAACCACAACAAAGAGATGACTCTGACTGGGTCTTACCTCCGGAACATCGTCTGCATCTCTACCCTTCTCGGTAATAGGTAATTCACGAGATCTAACGGCAGCTCTCTTCACGAAAAAGGTCGATCTGCTGTTAGAAGACTCACGTCTGACTCATTTACGTGAGGGACCAGACACAGCGGGCTGTTCTTTCCTCACTACTTCCTCTTGTGTAGCAAGTAACGGATCCTCCGCCAGTTCATCGGGTGTGGGAAGCGGTTGATCTGGTACTTCTTCACCCCCCTAGAAAGGGAGTCTCCGCTATCATGGTCATCATCCTCCTCAGCCGACTCGGAGGGCTCTAATTCAGGGAGGGGAGTCTAGAGTGCTAGTTGCTTTCTAGCCTTGGCCCCCTTGGGCTTCTCCTCTAAACCGGTACCCACGATGAAGCTGGTACTCGGGTCAAAATTAACAGGAGGCTTGTTCGCCATAACATGATACAAGGCAGCCACGTACAAAATTTTCCTCGACGCCTTAGCATCGGGACCGAGAAGCTGGCCCGAGTATGATAAGCATTATAAAATTCCACGCCCTGACACCATCAAGGACGCTACCTTCAAAGCCCAAGCAGGGTTGGGACAGTCAAGGAATAACTGGCTATAGCTAAATTGGCGGGAAAACCTACTAGGTAGGTAGGGCTCCAGGTACACATTATCACGGTTACGATAAACCAAATGCGCGGGACGGATGTTGCGCAACCAGGTGAGCATATTCAGAGACAAAAAGTGAGAAGGTCCGGTACCATCAAGGTATACACTCCTCACTTCCTCATCAAAAAAAGGAGGAACAGACACAAAAAAGTCGCACCCATCCACCCTCGCCAGCGCCCTCTGACAAGCTGGCATAGTATTGTATTCCCAAGACCGGCGATGGCATTTGAAAAGGAAAGCGTCTTCATCTGTAGCATCTTCCGCTATTCCAGGTCCCATCAAAGACTTGTAGTGCATCGCCAACCACCCCATCAAATAGTGGAAAGGCAGCTCTATACGCTCAAAATCCAGCGCCTTATTGCGCACAATAACCTTGGACAAAAATGTGCGAAGACCATAGTGTATGCTGCATACCATAGCAGGAAGGAGGGCCAGTCTAACTCCAAATACCAGTTTAACGGCGGAGAGGATGAAGTGGCGACCGATCCTCTCGATAGAACCTGCTCCCTTCGAGACTATGCAGTTCTGTAGCCATATCATTAAAAATCCAGCCAGAAGCGCCTTCTCTGACATCGGCCTGGTGCCATAGTAAAATAGCTGAGAGAGTCAGTTTGACTCCCGAATATGTCGCTCTTGGACCGCGACTTCTTGACGCCCGATATCAGTTCCTTTATCTCTCCCTGGGTGCGAGGGGTTCGAGGAGTAACCCCGCCAGAAGGATCAATTTTAAAAAGATAATTGACCCAGGATGTGGTGTGGGGAGCGGTCCCTTTCGAGCTATCCACTGTTTTTATAGCCATCTGGTGACAAGCACTATGATGGCACAACAACTCCTGATACACCGCAACAAAACCTGGGAGTCGTCGGTTCAAGTCCTCGAACTCCTCGTTCGATGGGGTATACACCTCGAAAGGCTCATTCCCCCACGAAAGTTTGGAGACAGTATACATCTAATGGAGAGCAAGCCCCAACTCCCCTCCAGGTGCAAAGAACGTCCCCGTTCGCCGATTATACATCTCCAAGAGCGCCACGAACAATGGTTTATTGATAGAAAGCCCGTGACAAGTGCCCTGAATGGCATGATAAAGTCCCACCTCCCGCAGGAATGTTCCGTAGGTCTGCAGAACCCAAGTGGTCAACTGGGCCCACGTAGAGGTGGGGTTTACCCAGTTCAGAAATGCCAGCCTACCAACATGATAAGATTTTTTACGAGCAAGTCGATTCAGAAATGTATCAGCTTGAGTGAGTGTGAAGTTGGGACCGTATACATTCATGAAAGAGCTTGGAGCCAGACCCATCATGTACCGGAGGACGGAATCCTTACCCGCGTACGCTGATCGCATGTTCGGGTTATAATAGATGTTGCCCATCAACATCCCTGATTGGGTAGGAGTTAAGTTACACACCATCTTCCTGTACAGCAACACCATATTGAACTACGACAAAGGATAATGACGTTCCCTGATAGGAATATGGATCGCCACCCCATCCAAAGAAAAATCCCAGCTCTCGAAAATCTCTAATACTCGAGGATTCTTTATGATTAAAGCATCTCCAAAGAGGAATGAAGGCTTCAGGTATAATCCATCCAGCTTCCCAGTATTCATCATGGAACGGAGGTAATGGAGGGTCTGATTCTCGATGGCGTTCAACCTCTCCGAAGGCTCATCGACAGGGAATTGATTCAACACATGCTTAATTAAGTCGTCAAGATGCACGCCCAAGGCGAATTGATTTGAGCCCACTATAAGTTCCCCCGCAGGATTTACTGGCAGATTCACTGAAGAAAAACAAAAGAAACAAAGTCAAAAAAAAAGCTGAAACACAAACTACGTGATGCTTATGCGGCTTAGCGCAGTATAGCCTCATGCGGTTCAGTTTAAAAAAGTTCATACAGGCCAGCCCGAATGAGCTTATGCGGTTCGGTTAGAAAGGAGCATATGCGGTCCAGTTCGGATGAGCCCATGCGGGTCAGTCCGAATGCGCTTATGCAGATCGGTTCGAAAGGAGCATATGCGGTTCAGTGCGGATGAGCTTATGCGATTTAGTTCAAATAAGCTTATGCGGTTCAGCCCGAAATAGGCTTATACGGCTCAGTTTGAAAAAGCTCATGCGGTCCAGTCCAAGTGAGCTTATGCGGCCCTGAAGATAAAGTAGTTATGCGGTTGCAAACAACAACTTTCATGCGGCTCATACCTAGGTCATACCCCACGCGACTCGACATGAGTCGGACACACAACATACTTGGCAATACAGGCTCGCGCATAAAATATGCGGCATAGCCGGACAGTTTAGTAGATGGTCCTACCAGCGATAGGCGGGTGAACGTCGGGGTGAAAAACAGGCACGTCAGCCGGCGGAGGAATCACCACGTTCGCCGTCGTCGATGAAGACGCGGCCATCTTGCCTTCGCGCCGCAGACGACGACGCAGCCTTCTTGCCATAGCAGCGGTAGTCTTCTTGGGAGCCATTGGCAATCGTTGATGAGAGAAGACGAAGAGAAAGTCGGCAACAAGTTTGAGCAAAGAGGAGAAGGAAGAAGAAACCCTTAAAGAATAAAATCACTCCTATTTAGGCGAAGGGGCCCGAAAAATCAAAACAAATGCCTCGATCCATGCGCCGCCTAAAAGAATAAAAGAAGAACGCTTCGGTCAAAACAAACGACCCTTGGGATCCCCCCAAGAGGACGATTAAGGGCATTTAATACAGAAGATTTACACACGTGGTTGGGACACGTGACAAAAAAGTTCTATGCGGCCTAACAAGCTCATGCGGCCAGATAAATCCATACGACTGAATCATCTATGCGGTCAACAAATGTCATGCTTTTTATTCAAAGTATTTCAATTTTGCA
>JANAVB010003482.1:0-46220 GCA_029216955.1 Iris pallida
ATAATTGGTTTTGGCAAAGCATTTTAAGAAGTTGCCTTTCTGTCAAAGTTTTCATCTTTGAATTTGAAAGTTGCAGTGCTCGTTGCTATGTCTTTTGATCACCCATATATATATCGTGATACAAATTTATTGATTGGATTATGTCGATTGGTTTTTTCTTTGAGTTGGAATTAAATGACAATCACTGTTGATTTTTTTTGGTTGTATATGGAATACATGTTTCCTCTGTAGAATATATCTAATGATACATTGATGACATCTTTTGATGGATTCAGTTAATATCTTTGTTCCTTTCAGTTGGCATCTTCAATATGTATGGCAATTTTTTTATTATGAACCATTTGCATGCTCTGTTATAATAATCACATTAAATGTGAATTTTTGAGTAATGTGATTGTTTTGATGTCGGTTATAAATGGATTTTCCAATATAGGTAAGATTAGAATCAAATGACATCCGACATGGATAGAACTTTTGGCGCCGTGTTAATATATACCAAAGTGATTTAATTTATGCTTTAAATTATGAAAAAGATTTACATGTTTATCATGTAGCAGATACTTTTTTGGTGTAATCTTTATAGATTATTTGATATAATCTTTTGATACATGATATTCAGTGGAATCTAATCTGTTGATTATTGATTATTTAAAATTTAAAATATGCATGTACATAAGGTTTTTGGACATGATTCAGTTTTGTAAAATTTAGTCAACATTCAATTTTTTGGTATCTTTTATGACTAGCAATAGTTGTCCAATATTCTAAGTAGACTCATTGAAACAAGATGTCGCCAAAGTGACCTCTCTTGCGTAGATAGTCTACGAGGGATGTCGGATGTTTGTGTGTGTATATTCATGCGAGTATTAGCCGGCCCAAAGAAAGGTTAATACTTGGCCGAATTGCACACATACTTGTGGTGGTAAATGTGTGACAATTATACGGTTTACATGTGAATAATAACCCGATCCAAAGATAGGCTATTATTTGACATGACTTATTGTCAACGTTTGATCACTACACCAAGAGTACCACTTGCAGTTAATATCACTGTCCAATAGGGCTGAAAATCGAACGAACGAGCTCGAACAAACTGTGTTCGAACTCGGTTCGACTAAAGTATCAAACGAGCTTTATTCGAGCCGAGCTCAAGATCGAGCTCAAAAATGGTGTTTGAACTCGATTTGATTGTAGGCTCGAAATGATCGAGCTCGACTCGATTTAGTTCTCGAGCTCGGACGAGCCCGAGCCGAGTCCGAGCCAAGACCGAACAAAAGCCACATTAAACTTGTTGTACGATTACTCTCAAGTCTTAAAGATTTTTTTTTGTTGAATTAATTATGCTTTTTACATCACAAATTTACCATCATATAAATAACAAAAAAGAGAGTAAATTTTCTAAGACAAAATTTATCAACATCTATAGAAATATATGGCATATATTAGAAAAAGCCATAATATTAGAAACCGAGCCGAGTTCGAGCCAGTTCACGAACGAGACCGAGTCGAACAACCTATGGTCGAACTCGGTTCGAACACCACTTCGAACAAAAAAAAATCGATCGAACTCGATATCGACCTGCCCACGAACGAGCTTCGAACCGAGCTTGGCCCGAGCCGAACGCGAGCCGAACACGAACTGTTTGAATCGTTTTACAGCCCTACTGTCCAAAGACTTGATATTAATGATGTACTAGGTATCTTGAGATGGGGTTCACCATTACTTGAATTAGTTTGACTATATTTTACCCTTTGGTTATTAATTAGAGCATATTTATTTATTTATTTTTTGTTCTCTTTTCAGCTAGTGTTGCTTCAATATCTGCTAATCTGAACTCAATTCCAATGCTTAATGGGACAAACTTCAAGGACTGGAAAGAGAATATTTATATTGTTCTCGGCTGCATGGATCTAGACCTTGCACTTAGGATTGAGCGTTCCACTACTCCTAAGGATGACAGTTCATCTGGTGACAGAGCGAACTTCGAGAAGTGGGAACGCTCAAACCGTATGAGTCTAATGATCATAAAGCGCGGTATTTCAGAGGCATTCAGGGGTGAAGTATCTGATGAGGTTACTAATGCTAAACAATTCCTTGCTGAAATCGAGAAGCAATTTACAAAGAATGATAAGGCGAAAACAAGCACACTTTTGTTGCGCTTGATTACCATGAAGTATAAAGGCAAAGGTAACATAAGGGAGTACATCATGGAGATGTCTCATATTGCTTCAAAATTTAAGGCACTTAAGCTCGACTTGTCGGATGACTTGCTCGTTTATTTGGTATTGCTCTCACTTCCTACACAGTACAATCAGTTCAAGGTCAGTTACAACTGTCAAAAGGAAAAATGGACTCTAAATGAGCTCATTTCGTACTGTGTACAAGAAGAAGAGAGATTGAAGCAAGATAAAACTGAAAGTGCTAATTTGGCTACCACCCCTAAAGACAAGTATAAGGGCACTAAGCGAAAGAATACAGAAGCTACTAAGGGTCCAGTGCAAAAGAAACAACAAACTGAGGCCAATGGTTGTTTCTTTTGTGGCAAGCTGGGACACATAAGAAGGAATGTACAAAGTACCACGCATGGCGTGTAAAGAAATGTACATTTCTTAATTTGGTATGATGTTAATTTAGCTTCAGTATCAAGAAACACATGGTGATTAGATTTTGGTGCAACTACTTACATCAGTGTTTCTATGCAGAGTTGCCAGATCTACCGAAAGTCAATTGATGGTGAAAGACACATCTATGTGAGAGACGACAAGTCGGTAGAAGTGGATGCAATAGGAATTTTTTTGGATATTAGTTATTATTGGATTTGATAGACAATTTTATCTAAAGCTTTTATTGTACCGTCTTTTAGACGAAATTTAGTTTCAGTTTTCTTGTTTGACAATCTTATTTATCATTGTTCATTTGGGAACAATAAAGTTTGATCTATCTTTAAATTCAAAATAATGTTGGTATTATTTTTATTTTATTTTTTAAATGTTCGTGACATGCTATTATTACTTGAAACTATTGCGTCCTATAAAAAAAATCTTGCATATGGAACCACGTGGTACTAAACACAAAAATAAAGATTTTTTTAAGACGAGAAGTGTAATATTTTTTGAGGATGTTGAGTTTGGGGGAGAAATAAAGTCAATGACATTGTCTTTGAGGAGGAATCGATTGCGATTCCTACTATCACTTTTGACGATGTGCAAGATTCTGCACCTGTCATTGATCAAGAAGTGAATTCAGAGCCTCAATAAGGTAATGTCGAATTACCTCTATAAGTCGATGTTGAGCTACCTCAACAAGACAACATAAAGGCACCCCCCATTCGAGATAAGGTAATTGTTTCCGAGGAACAAACTCAACAACCTCAAGAGAAGAGGAAGGGATTGTTTATTAAAGAGACTGTCTCTTCGGTTTCTTTGAAAGACTCTTTTAAACCAATCATAGTACTTATTGTACATTTTAATATTGAGCTATATCAAATGGATGTCAAAACGGTATTTGTCAATGGTAACATTGACGAAATAATTTATATGGTACAACCAAAAACTTTGTATCAGAAGACCCAAAGAATATGGTTCGCAAACTGACAGAATCTATTTATGGACTCAAGCAGACTTCTCGTCAAAGTTGAGTTTTAACAAGTGACTATCTCGTTTGGTTTTGAGATGAACACTGTTGAAGATTGTGTGAATCACAAGTTCAGTGGGAGTAGAAATAATTTTTTGGTTTTGTACATTGATTAAAGTATTTAATGCAAACCAGGTGACACATCTCGTTAAAGGAGACAAATTCGGTCTCAAATAAGTACCCTAAGGTTAGCCTTAAAATTAAGAAAATACAATAGATTTTTTCTTCATGATCAGTTGTAGGGAGTCTAATGTATGCATAAGTATGTACGCGTCAGGATATTGCGTACATAATTCGGATGTTAGGCATATATTTAAGCATATATGGATGGATCATTGGGTAGCAGCCAAACTACTTAAGTAATTAATATAGAACAAGAAATTACATGCTCTTTGTAGGAGATGGAATAATTCTGGAGATCATAAGGTATTCCGACTCCGATTTTGTTGGATGCTTACACAGCAAGAGATCCACATTAGGTTATGCTGACTAATGGAGATATTTTTGGATGAGTGTCAAACATGCACTCATAATTTCTTCCATCATGAAAGCAAGGTTTATAACATGCTGTGGGGTATCTATTCAGGGAATATGGTTGCGAAATTGTCACAAGACTGTGCCTACAGTACGGTATTGAAAGACCACATGAAATTATGGTGTGACAATAAATCAGCAGTACCGTATTCCAATAACAACAGAAACTTGTATAAGTCAAAGGATATTGACATAAAGTTTCTAGTTGTGAAGGAAAGAATTCAGAATGGTTATAGTGTTCATATAGCACATTAGGACAAACTCCATGTTAGCGGATCCGCTCACAAAAGCATTATCACCCAGGGTCTTTCATGAGCATACTGCTCATATGGATGTTAATTAAGAATATGGCAATATAGTGAGAGTTTGTATTTTATGTATTTGGATGATATTTGGTTTTGGACACATTTATATATTAAAGTATTTTAGATATTTATCTGATCAGATATATGGAAATTTAGTTCATTGTGTTTTCATTATGTTAAAGTATTGATCTCATTAAAGTTAAGGAGGACCAGTTGGAAATAGACATGTATTGATCATATTACGTGTAATTTTCATGCTACGTATCCATGATTGATCTATGTCATTTAGCTATATTGGTATATGTGACCATTGATGGTTTAGTTACGCTATATGTGACGAATGTCGCTTTGATCCTATGTTGATATGGTTAATGGACGAGATTGCCCGGATATACCCTAAGGATTAAGATAGCAATTTATGAGCTCACTAAGGTTAACACAATTATAAGATTACATATGTGGTCCAGTGGGAGATTGTTGGAATTATTCAATAGTTAAGGGTCACACATGTAAAATTAATTGTGTTTGAGCTATCTAAATAATTAAGCCAAATTAAAGTGGTCTATTTGGAAATTGGCTTAAGGGTATAATTGTCATAGAATTAATGTGTAGATACCGGAGATAATTCTAATTTGATGAGGGGCCAAATTAGAAATATCACAACACACATATCTATATATATGTGTATTCATTAGGGTTATGGTCCCCAACTCATACGGCCACCAAAGAGAGGGTTTCTCTATTCTCTTCTGTATCCCCATCAACAAAGAGAGGAACAAGGATTTCATCTTTGTTATTAAGGGCCGTAGCGGATTGGAAGATCAAATCCAATAAAGAGATGATCGCTTCAACATCCATCAAGTCAAGCAATGGATTCAGGTACGCTTCCGCAATCAATTTAATTTATGTTCTTTATCTAATGAATCGACAGGGTACAATAAATTACTTACAAATTGGACTATAAAATTTACTCTGAATCTTCAGTTTATCAATGTAGAATACATTTTGACTAAAGTTGAACCTATGATTCCTGGGGCAGATTGTTGGGAATCGGATACGCCCTCTTGCGCTCCGATACCGTTCTGAGACGTTGCCGCAACGAAAACTTAGGCTAACCCACCTGAAATAACCAACACCGTCTAACGGACACCAAGCACTGATAAAGACAAGTATATGTCGGTGACTACGTCACCTGGACAAATCACAATCTCTATAACTCAGACGAAATTATAAGATTGACAAAAAACTAATGTTGAACCCTTTGCCCTAATAGGTTCAACCCCCTCACCACACTCAAGAAGAAAAGAAAGTGATTATAATTGAAATCGCTCACCAACTCGTAGTCTCCCTAACCGAAGTTGACGACCCCTCGATTAGATATCTTCTTCCTTCTGTCTTGGATGGCGAAGTCCTAAGAGCAAAGTACGAAACTTTCTCTTAGATTTCTGTGAACGAGCACCTCGAATCTCCACTTTTTGTGCTGTTTTTTGTGCCTCCACCCTCACCCCATATATATAGGGTAAAAAAAACCTATTTAGGTCATAATAGGATTTCTTAAATAGGAAGCCCTCAAATAAGAATCCTACTACACCTAAAATAGCCCATCAACATCCTATTTTAGAGTATAATAGAATCTCTTAAATAGGAAACCCTCAAATAAGAATTCTATTATATCTAAAATAGCCCAACCTAATTATGGACATCCAAATCAAATTAAATCAAATATTTAATCAGATTTGGACTCCATAAATATGCTATTATCAAATCCAGACTGGACACCAACAATCTTCCCCTCCAGTCTGATGAGAGGGTGTTGACCCCATGGCTCCTCAACTGGACTCCATGCCTGTTGTCATGCGACATAGTTCCTGCTCCCCCATGCCACTGATCTTCGATCCCCCGAGCTGCTTTGCATCATTCTTCGTCTCCAGCTCCTCGACCGTTATGTCGACGCTAGCTTCCATGCGTAGTACCTCTTGTACTACTGGATCCAGCCGATATCAATAACACGATCAAGACCGAAGTCCCTAACGATCAGCCTCACCACAAGTCCCGGCTGTCTGTCCCCGACTTCTGTCTTCCACCAGAAAGTGTTAACGTTCTGACGAGCTTCTTCATCCTTGGCTGGCCCAACCAAGCAGACGGTACGGTCCTCCTGAGATTCGAACTCCTGAACCTGTCCACCTTCGTGTCTGAACTTGAAGCTCCCCATACACATGCGTCCTTGAGAAGAACATCACGCACTGTGTATACCATCGATAACCCACAGCTTCTCCTGAATTGTGTGAATGATGATACTCCCGCTTCAGATTGAGTTTACTGTAAACCTTGGTCTCCTTTCTGGCTTCGAACTGCTGAAACCGATGTCGCTCCATGAAGCTTTGGCAAACCACCCGTCGCTAAAACTGGATCCGTAGAGCAACCCCCACCTGGAGACCGACCAGCTGTCATGGGACCGACAGATTGACCCTCAATCTTTGGTTCACCACCATCCGTCGCTTTGTCTCGACGAACCGAATCTTCAATATCCCTCAAAGTACCTAGAAGCCCCTTCTCAGAAAGTTCTCGACGAACTACCTCCTGTCGGGCACCCCTCGAGTCTCCATCCGGTGTCTGTGGCCTACCTGTAAAGCTTAGCGGCTTGAGCCTGTACATGCCACAACACAAATCTTCCCGAGCCAACTCTTGGGAACCCTGCGCAAGCATCCAATCTTTGTCCCCAAATAGACTGCGATAGCCATCATCTACCAGCTTCCCTACCGAAACCAAATTGTAGCGCAAACTCGGTGCATGTTGCACACCCTTGAGAATGAGCTTCTCATCGAGCTTCATTGTCAAGTGCACATTACCGATGCCTACAACTGCAGCCGTCTCCTTGTTGTCCATATTCACACGTCCAAACCTGCCGTCGTGGTATGACGTGAAGATCCTCCTATGTGGAGTGGCGTGATACGACGCCCCCGTGTCCATGAACCAGTCGTCGTCATGACACATGCCATAAGGTTCTTCTGCGTCGGTTGTTGCGATGATGATATCTCCTATTGCTGTGAGATTCTTTTGATCGTCCTTGCCTTTTACCTTTTCAGCTTTGAGCTTTTTGCGGTTTCTCTTGATATGACCCCTTTCGCCACAGTGATAGAAGCCCTCCTTGCGGTCCACAATCGCAAGATTCTGAGAACCCCCTGTCCTCGCTTGTGAATTGGGTCTTTCCTTCCCATAGGAAGTCACCAGAGCGAACTCCTGTGACGATTCTACTTGCTTGCATCGGACCTCCTCATTCAACAAGCTACTTTTGACTGCCTCCATCATGATAGCTCCATTAGGCACGGAGTTGCTCACCGACACCACCAACGTCTTACAGCTTTTCGACAGAGAACTCAAGAGCAGTAGGGCCTGAAGCTCATCATTAATCACCATCTTCATCGCAGACAGCTGATTGATGATACCCTGAACCTCGTTCAGACATTGTGCCACTGGAAAACCCTCCGTGTACTTCGAGTTGACGAGTTGGAGAATAAGAAATGCCTTATTGCCAGCCGTCTTTCTTTCGTACAGCGAATGCAGCTTTTTCCACAATGCTTTTGTTGAACTCTCATGGACACGTGGTGAAATACCGAATCATCCAACCATTGTCGTATGAATCCAACGGCCTTCCGATCCAGTCGTTTCCAATCTTCAGCAGCTTTGTCCATTGGCTTTGCGTTGTCGTCCTCCAACGGACCATGCAAGTCCTTGTACCAGAGTAGATCCTCCATCCTTGGCTTCCAAATTGTCCAGTTTTCTCCTGTGAGGGTGATCATACGAGTGTTCATATCTCTGTAGACATGGTTTCCAGAACCTCCAAAGCTCTGATACCAGATGTTTGGAATCGGATACGCCCTCCTTCGCTCCGATACCGTGTCTGAGACGTTGTCGCAGCAAAACTTAGGCTAACCCACGTGAAATAACCAACCCCCGTCTAATGGACACCAAGCACAGATAAACAAATATATGGAGGTGACTACGTCACCTGGACAAATCCCAATCTCTATAACTCAGATAAAATTACAAGATTGACAAAAAAGTAATGTTGAACCTTTTGTCTTAATAGGTTCAACTCCCTCACCACACTCAAGAAGAAAAGAAAGAGATTACAATTGAAATCGCTCACCAACCCGTAGCAATCTCCCTAACCGAAGTTGACGACCCCTCGATTAGATCTCTTCTTCCTTCTGTCTTGGATGGCGAAGTCTTACGAGCAAAGTGCAAAACTTTCTCTTAGATTTTCTGTGGACGAGCATCTCGAATCTCCACTTTTTGTGATGTTCTTTGTGCCCCACCCTCACCCCATATATAGGGTGAAAAAACCTATTTTAGGTCATAATAGAAAGCCCTCAAATAAGAATCCTACTACATCTAAAATAGCCCATCAACATCCTATTTTAGATTATAATAGGATCTCTTAAATAGGAAACCCTCAAATAAGAATCTTATTATATCTAAAATAGTCCAGCACTAATTATGGACATCCAAATCAAATTAAATCAAATATTTAATCAGATTTGGACTCCATAAATATGATATTATCAAATCCAGACTTGACTCGACATGGATAACGTCAGAGCTATATTGTTGTCGTAATCAGTTTTGGTCAGCAATAATAAAAAATAGATAACAACATATGCAACTTGTTACTCCTTGGAGGATTCACTGACTGAATCCTATAACAAGAAGGAGAAAGCAAGAGACATGCGAGTCTCTGAAAAATAATAAGGGCGACAAAAATATGTTCAAAGTGTACCTCGTCAACAAATTCATGAAATTACAGTTTTGAAGACGAATAGAAAACTTTGCCATAGGTCAAGGAGTTTATGAAGCTGTAATAGAAGTTAGAGGGAGTCCATGCCTTCAGTTGACAAATTTATGGTGGTAGTCACTCTCCAAACTTCCTACTACCGGGATCGATTTTCTACCGATATGTACCGCAAGAAGGTGGAACTAAAATATGATCTTATAGGTTTCATCTGCATTGACGACAAATTAAGGAACAAGATCAATGTGGACTCCTTGTTCTAGTAGTTTGTCAAAGCTAATATGGTCCACTTTGGGGTTTAGAAAGGCAAAGACGATCTTCAACCAGAAGAGGAGACTCCAACCATATGAGGATGAAGTATACTCCTTTCAAGTCTAAGTCCAAGGAGGACGTGGCTTTCTTCAATTGAGACAAGAAGGACTGCCGGTCCAATCCAATGACAAGCCAAAGGAACACACGGAAGGTGAGCTTAACCTTATCGATTATGATTCCGTATGTTGACTCATTTGGCGTAGATATCGAGTGGTGGGTGGACACATGGACCTCCTGCCATGTGTGTTATGTGAAGGAGTTGTTTACCACATATGGACACTCATATGAGAAGGTAATGATGGCAAATAAGACACAAGATGAAGTGCTGGGAATCAAAACGTACATAGTGCTGAAGGTGATGGCGCAAGCTGTTTCAAACAACGGAGCTTGTTCTCGAGCCACTGGAGTATCTCACAACGGAGCTCATCCTCCGCCCCGAGCCCAAGAACTCCTCTACCATCTCCTCCACCAACGACAACGACAACGGAGACCTTCTCCCGCGTCCCCTCTGTCCATAAGCGGAGCCCCTCCCCTCTCGTTCTTTCTAGTTCGCCACTCTTCAACGGTAAATAATACTTGGAAGGATTTTGTTAACATGTGCCCTAAGGGTACATGTTAAGGATAATTAATACTTAATTTTTTAAGTTAAAAATTGTGATCAACATTTAATAAAGAATAAAAAAGTAATTTTTTGTATTGAAAAATATTATCAAAATCCAACAAATTAATTTTTTAATGCTTTTTTTTGCATCAAGTTTTGACAACATTTTCCAATACAAAAAATATTTTTTAATGTTTATTGGTTGTTGATTGCAATTTTCAAAGTAAAAAAGTTAAGTATTGATTATTACACTATGTTTGGGAACATAGGAGGGGAGAAAGAGGAAAATTTGAGAGGAAAGAAAATGGAGGGAGAGAAAAGTTAAATTTACCTCTCCTTGTTTGGATGACCAAAAAATTGGGAGAGGAAAAGTGAAAAATTAACTTTTTGTTTGTTTGTGGGACATAGATCGTAAAATTACTGATTTGTCCTTAACTTTCTCATGATTTTAAAAAAAAAAATCAATTGGTAGGAGCTAAACTCATCCGTAAGTTTTATTTATGAGGTGTCACATACGTGAGTTGTAGATTAACTTATCCATTAATATATATGAAGTTAACTAATAAATAAATCTATGAGACACCTCATAAACAAAAAAAATCTTATATTTATGATTTTTTCACTAAAGATATCTCAAAAATCATAAATATATTATTATGAGGTGTCTACAACTCACGTTTATGATTTGTTTAAGATTAACTATATACGTGAGTTGTAGATTTTTTAAGATTAACTATATACGTGAGTTGTAAATTAACTAGATTTTTTAAGATTAAAATATGTTTATATTTTTGTTTTTATTGTTAGAGATAATACAGTAACGTAAGAAATTTAATTAATAAATAAATCAAAATACAAAATCTTATGTTTGAATTAATATTTAAATAATAAAATATTATCTTTAAAATAATCAACTTTATAGCAATTAAACTCATACGATGTTTTTTAAAATTTATTTTTGAGATGTCTTATACGTTTGTTGTAGATTAAATCAATATTTTCTTAGGATTTAAAAATTAACTTTTTTGGTTTATATTATGTTTTTGTTGTTAGAGATAATACGATAATTTATATGAATTTAAATTGTAAATAAATCAAAATACAAAGTCTTATATTGATTTAAGATCTAAATGATGAAATATTATCTTTAAAATAATCAAATTAATAGACTCATACTATGAATATTTTTATGAGAGTTGTAGATTAACTTATCAAAGAATTTTAGGAAATGATACGATTTTTTTATGAGAGTTGTAGAATAATCTATCAAAAAATTTCAGCATGATAATTTAAAAATAATTTAACCCACACACATAACAAATAATTAGTTAAACTATCAAATAAAATTACATTCTAATGGAAGTTGTAGATTAAACTATCAACGAAAATTTCAATTTAAACAAAAGATAACTATGCCAATCATCAAAATAACAATAACATAATAGATAACATCCATACTAATATCTCTCATAGTAAGTTCAATGTCTCAAATAAGTCCAAAAGTTGATCTCTTTCTTTGCATCTTCATCTTCATTCCACTAGATTAAGTTCATCACCTTCATCAAGACTTCAGACCGCATAGGAGGGGGAGTGCCAAAAAATGTCTAGCAGCAGTATTGTTATAATAAGGAACAAATAAGCATCCAATTGCATATTACGAGACATTCCCAAATCTTGGACTGTAGAATATATTTCTTCTTCATTATAAAACCGTGGCCTTCCTTTTTCAACTACATCAATAGCCCTTTGAGCAATCACATTACTATCTTTCATGATTGTATTTTCTTTCTGTAAAACATATACAAACTTATTCATGCTCTCAGTTATATATTCAAATTGTTTCTTGTCACGCCCTAGAACCAGAATACTAGAGAGCGGGGGACAGACACAGCCAGCTACGTATATTGAGGTGCAACCCACCTCGCAATACGGTCACGACTGTCTAGATACATGAGGGTTTATCTACAAGCCATCAGTCTCTTATGGTCAAGAACAAGCCTAGTGTCTTAATCTTAAGCAAGCAAGTAATAGTTACAAGTCATACATACAAAGTAAGGCGTCCCAAATATTACATATTCAGATGATCATGAAGCTAGTCATACAAAATACGAAGACTAGCAAGAGTTCAAGTCATACATGATCAACACTAGGATTTCTCAATCATGTTACATCCCTTAGGCAAACAAAGTAAGTTTCAATACGAGCTAACACTTGCTCGGCGACTAAACGTCTCAAAAGAATAATTTACAAGAGAGTAGAGGAGCAAAAGAAGAAACCCACTCGTTGTAAGCCCCCTCATTTTTGGATCTTATTTTTAATTATTTTATATAGATATTTTAATTTATTAAAGTCAATAATGACTATGTTAGTAGTTTACTGTAGCTTTAATTTTGGAAGCACAACAAATATTGTTTTCTCAAATCCAGTTCCATATTTGAATTCTAGACTCGTCCATCTCCAGTTTGATATATCATGTCCCATCCAATTTTACTTTTCAATATTCCTTTGACTTTGCGCAATTTCGGGCCAACTTAGGCCAATTTGAGCCATTGACGTAATTTTAAGCTAACTTCCAATTTGATTTTTTGACTTGACATAGATCCAAACCGTATGACCCAATATATGATTTTATTCTATTTTGAGTCTACAATGCACATGCCTAGGGTATACCATCCAATCGAGTTCTCATGTGCTACTTATTTGCAAATGGCACATGAGACTCATTAAATTGATTTTTTGGGTCCAATTTGACTAATAATGCTACTCGGACCCTAACCTAGTCAACCCTACTAGTTAGAGCCTAACTAGGAGTACCAAAACCAAGTATACATATATTAAGAGAATTTTAGAGGTTTAATTGCATCCATATGTAATATTCCCTTATATATTTGGCTTGGTCAAACATCTAACCAAATAGGAAACCTATTAATAATAGTATGATTTGGAGAACCAAATCCTATCCAAATTAGATCAAACCAAAGCCCATGCACTAAATATATATATCTATCAAATCCTAACCATCCCCCTCTCTCATAACCGCCTACTACTCCATAAATCCACCCAAACCTAGCGGCCACCACTCCAAACTCGAAACCCTAGCCGACCCCCATTTCTTCACAAAATATAATTCTCTTCGATTTCTGTGCCAACCACCACCACTTGAACGTCCCTCTCAACATACCCTTCTACCCTAGCAACTGTAGGTGCAACCTTACGGCCGTTAGAGAGGTGCACGATGCGCTACTTGGGCCGAAACTTCCGTCGAATCGAAGTCTGAAATGTCACAGCAGGTTAGTCGAGTTGTAGATGATGTTTCATCCATTTTTCTCATCCGTTTCTCCTCAAAACAAATCTAAGAGTTACCTTTTTATGTGTACTCCAACCTCTGATCACCGAATCTTCTAGTTCCAAGCGGTTTGCCCGTGGTGTTGATTCTACGACAGGGTATCCAGAATTGACGAATTCTGTTGCGGGCGACTTTTTGCCTATCTAAGGTCAGTTTCTAACCTTTCTATATTTTTATTCAGAATCTAGATGTCGATACCTTTCCGAGCATATCTAAAAGTTAGTTTTCACATCCGTTTGCTATTTTTAAAAATTTATGACATTTGTCGTATAACCGAACTCCGAAAAATTCTGTTTTTCTTGTGTCCAAAAGTGTCAAAACTTCATGAATCCATATTAAAATTTGTGTTATGCAAGGTTTAACATTATAAGTAGTATTTTAAATAATTTTTGGGATTTTTATAGAATTTATTAATTTTATTTTAATCATTATTTTGGGACTAAATTAATGTGTCGATTGAGGGAGTCATATGTGGCATTGACATATGACCTTTTGTGGAAGGGTTCCCCTATTGAAAATATAATTATAGAAATATATAAGTATTTATAGATAAATTATAGAATTTAAATATATTATTTTATTATAATTGTAAAGTATTTACGAGAGGTTTTGTTACCTATATGTACTTATATAATAGATGCAGTATCGTAACAACGTTATGGCAACTAGGAGATGTAGATACTCATATAATTTATATATGGTGCATTGATATAAAATATTAAATATAGTATATTATTATAGGTGAGCTTGGAAGGATCGACAAGGACATCGGAGTTGGACAGGCTTACCCGCAGGCAGCAGTTACTGGCAAGCATGCCTTGCCATCGTTACAGATATTTCTTTTTTGTCTTGTTTTTTTATTAGCATTGCATGACGTAGGACGTCGATACTTAGTGTCCATTTATAAACGGGTGCCGATGTCATGATAGTATCATCGAGTATTTACATTAGGCATTACATACATACTGATGTGTCCATTGACACAATTGACCACAGGACGCCGACACATTCATGATACGAGGTTTACATGACTATTCGTGGTATTGACCTCGTGTTAGTATTCCAGATTTCCTTATTGTCACGACCCACACCCGCTTTCGGATACAAGTACGTGCGTAAGCCAGCTACGTATCAAGCGGACTCCATCACGACTCGAATACGTAAACGCTGTCAAGAGTATGGTAAACTGCCAAATCATGGCAAAACAATCTATATCTCAAATCCATAATGTATACAAAACATGAATGAACACTATGGGTCATGGTCTGCAGCCCACTAGCATATATGTCCGATAGGACTCCAAAGAATATAATAAGAGTCTCTAAACTGAATCAATAAGCAGGATATCTCATGATAAGGAATATAATGCATGAATGGATAACAATGTAATATCATCGACAAATACCTGAATCATGCATCATAATTATCTACCATCCCGCTCTGCTAACTAACTCCATGCAATCGCTACACCTGAAGAGATCATCAGGTCCTCAGGGGACATAGCAAGATACATAAAAATATGCCTATCTAGCAGTTTAATCATGCATAAAATATAAACAGGAAAAGACATAAACATGGCAAGAGACTACTGACCCAAACGGCTAACAAGTGACTATCGACAAGGCTACTGACAGGTGACTCATTACCAAAATACAGTAAATTAGCGACGGACAATTAGCGACGGATATCGTCCGTCGGCGTTAGCGACGGCTTTGTGGCAACTAGCCGACGGATAATCGACGACAAGCCGTTACATTTTTTATTTATTTTTAGGGAGAGAAAAGGTCGCACATCCGTCGCTAGGGAGTCGGAGATATAGCGACGGATATCCTGTCCGTTGCTATGCAGTCGATTATTTGGCGGGAGTCGTAGGAAGAATTGGCGGGACAATTCTTCGACTACGTAGCGACGGATATTCAGTCGACAAGTATAAAAAAGAGCGACTAACGGGCGACGAATAAGTATCCGTCGCTAGTCCGTCGCTAAATATACGTTCAGACTTAAATTGAACGGCGGGGGGAACTTTTCGCATTCCCCCCAAATTCACTCTCTCTCCTCTCTCTATCTCTCTCTCTCTCCCGCGGCTTCGGTGATCGGCGCCGACATCCTCTCCCCTCTCTCTCCCGAAGGTAATCCCCTCTCTCTCTCTCTCGCGGTGTCATAGGGGCAGCGGGGGTGGCGGGCTTGGGGCGGGGGCGTCGGAGGTTGGGCGACGGGGGGTGGCGGTGGGCGGAGGGTTTGTGGGTGGCGGGGCTGCGGGGGACGGCGGGCTTGGGGCAGGGGCGTTGGGGGCTGGGCGGCGGGCTTTGGTCGGAGGCGGCGGGGGGCTTTGCTTTTCAAATTCATCTGAGTTTATATATTGGCTAAATAATGTGTTATCCATATTGGGTGTTATCCATTAGTTTGGTGGTGTTTGGATTAGTAAATGTGAATATGGAGTTTGGGTTCATAGTGTATATGTTCACTGTGTCAAGGACAGTGCGAGTTCTTCATCTGCATAAGTCACTGAATAAGTAAAGTTTTTCCTGGAGTTTGGACATTTGCTTCACCAAAGTCACTGAATAAGTGAAGTTTTTCCTGGATAACCGACCCTTAGAGTGTATCAGTTGTGTGCTTCTATATAGATGTATATATCTATACATCTAACTGTGATATACATATATATGTGTATGTGTGCTTTAGAGAGTGAGGAATGAAGGCAGGCCTACCATGCCTATTAGCATGCAGGACGACTTGGGGTGTAATGTGTGAGTGTAGACATGGTAGGAAATATAGGTAATGCTAGTGTAACTAGACTAAGGTAGTGCTTGCTAGATAGTAAGGACACTCTAGTATCCTAACCAAGTTAATTTTAGCCTAGATATTTAGGATATAGCTCCCATATCCTAGAAGTGGACTCTTGCAATTTAGAAATAGATAGATTGACTCAGTTTGATTAATTGACCTATAATGACTCTAAAACTTGATTTGCTGCTGCAAGCATACAACACCACAAAATATTTACTAACTCGTCAAGTTGAACTGTGTATAACATGCTCGACGCTTAAGAGGAATCATTTCGACTTAGTGGACTATCGAAGAATCGGTATCGGACTATCGGTATCGGTATCGGTATCGAACTATCGGACTATCGATATCGGTATCGAACTATCGGTATCGCTAGCGGACTATCAGACTATCGGACTATCGGTATCGGTATCGCACTATCGGTATGGGTATTGCACTATCGGTATCGGACTATCAGTATCGATATCGCACTATTGGTATCGGTATCGAACTATTAGTAACAACTGTACTTAGATTTTTCTCTTCTCGAGCTAGAATACCAGCAGATCCACCAGTTACATGATATATACTAATTCTGTTTAGTTTGTCTTACTATACAGATTTTCACATCCAATCTGTGATGGATCGTTATTTCGTTGATCGTACATGGATGTACAAACGATAACACGAGAACAGAATAGGTGTGAGTGACGATTTTCAGGCAGGCGTGGAAGTGTTTCTTAAGTATGCCATGAGCAAAGCTCAGTTTATGGACGGTAACAAAATCAAGTGTCCATGTCGTAATTGTTGAAATAGACGTTACGAAGAAGTGGTGCGTGTAAGAGATCATTTGACCCGTAGGGGTTTCGTACGTGATTACGGCCTGTGGTCATCGCAAGGTGAACTATATGCGGAAAGACAGGTTACGAATGCTGCTGGATAATTAAGTAAGCCGATAGCACAATACACAGGGGAATGAAGAGTCTTGATACAAAGGGGAGCTGCTGGACAATTAAGTAAGCCGATAGCACAATACACATTGAGCAAGGAAGATTGATTAATAATCTGCAAGTGGGTATCTACTTTAAGATTTTCCGACGGCTATGTGTCGAATTTGTCTAGATGCGTTGATCTCAATGAACGCAAGCTAACGGGAATGAAGAGTCATGACTGCCACGTGTTTATGGAAAGATTACTGCCCATTGCTTTGAAAGAGTTGTTGCCTTCTGCTGTATGGGTTCCGTTGGCTGAACTATCAATATTATTTAGGGATATTTGTTCAACTAAGTTGACTGTGCAACACATGGTTGGACTTGAGGAGAAGATTATCTTAACAATTTGTAAGTTGGAGAAAATATTTCCTCATGGCTTCTTCGACAGCATGGAGCATCTACCGATTCATCTAGCATACGAAGTCCGTGTCGGTGCATCTGTTCATTATCGATGGATGTACCCATTTGAAAGGTACATAAAAATTGATATAATTTAAGTTGAATTTTAGTGGGTTTTAAAATTCTTTCTTAATTCTTAAGATAATTTATCTCTCTAGATACCTACACTATCTAAAGAAGAAAGTTGGCAACAAGACTCATATAGAGGCTTCGATATGCGAAGCATATCTTATCGAAGAGGTGTCAAACTTCTGCTCAATTTATTTTGATACTCATGTTAAGACAAATCGAAATAGGCCTCAAAGGAATGACGAGGACGTTGAGGATGGAGGAATATTCAATGTAGGGGGCAAGCCTGTTGGGGCTAGTAAAAGACGGTGGTTGACAGACGACGAGTATGATGCTGCTCACTGATATGTCTTGTTAAACTGTGACATACAAGAAGTGAGAGATTTGGAGAAGTAAGTCAGTACACTTGCACTCGTTATAATCTCAAATTTGATGAAGTAAGTGACTAAACTTATATATTCTTATTTTCTCTAATAGTATATTAGAGATGAAGTCAAAATGAGGACACCCGATATTACCGATGAGGGACTTCAAAGAGAGGTTGATTGTACATTTCCGTTATGGTTTCGCAAATAAGTAAGTAACTGTGATTATAATTGAGATTATAAATATATAATCTAAAACATTTAAATTATAAATATTTGTTTACAGGTTTTATTGCCTGAAACAACACTCACTCATGAGAGTGTTCGTTATCTGGCATTGGGACCGAAGAAGCAAATAAAGACTTGGCCAGGCTATGTCGTTAATGGCTTCAGGTTTAAGTCAACTCAGAATGCTATAAATGTCGAATTTATCAATGACGGCATCAGTACCAAGGATTCCGGTGTTTGCATAAGAGGCACCATCTATGACGACGAGCCAGACTTTGACTGTTATGGAGTGTTTCGGGATATTGTAGATTTACAATATACTGGCCCATATGATATGCATATTGTGATGTTCAAATATGAGTGGTTCGATATGACACCAAATATCGGTTGGAGAATCGATAAATAATTTGGATTTGTCGATATAAATCATTACATGAGGTATAGAGGGTCCGATACATTTGCGATAGCAAGTCAGGTTGTTCAAGTCTACTATACAAGCTACCCAAGGCGTCGTAGAGATCGATTTGACTGGTGGACAGTATGCAAGATTAAATCTAGAAATACATTCAACATTGGAGACCCAGCATACCAAGAGGACCAGATCGAAAAGTCCTAATACTTGGGACAACAGTCGGATACAATGGATGTTAAAGATATTGTTGAGAAAAATAAAGGAAAGGAAGAGGTTGATACACATGACTTAGCTGTCAACCAGGAGAGAAAGAGACGTCTTGTCCAAATATTGAGGCAGAAGAAGAAGAAGAAGAAGAAGAAGAAGAAGAAGAAGAAGAAGAAGAAGAAGAATTTGATGGGATGAGGATACAGATGAAATCGACGATGAGGATAAGGATGAGGATGAGGATGAGGATGATGATGATGAAGACGAGGCCGTGGATGAGAACGAAGAGGATGACGATGACGATGATTAGGTTAAATATTGTTGTATATTAAAAACACTTCCAATTACGTGAATTAAGTTTGACCTCATAAAAGAAATTACGTGAATTCATGTTTTTTCATTCGATTATTTACTTATTGCAGATGGCACTCCTAGTCTTTTTCGTCGCGGTGGCACTCGTCTCCCTACTGGTGGTATGTATATTTTAGTTTAGAATTTTATATTCATTTATATTTTTATATTGTTAATTATGTTTATGTGTTCTATTTACAGGTCATGATGGCTGGCCGTGGTCGTAGTGCTGGTGGTGGTGGTGGTGGTCGTGGTCGTATAAGTGTTGGTGGTCGTGGTCGCATTCAAAATTCCCGGGATATAACCCTATCGAGCGACCCCGACCCGGAGAGTACCCCGGGCACAGACGCATCCCGCCGTCGATCGACCACTTCATCGAGGCATGAGTCCGGATCTGCTAGCAGATCCGTTCCGCTATCGGGACCACCAGCAGCGGATCCACCAGTGGATCCCCCAGTTACTGCACAGTGGGCCTCGGAGTACCCCCATACTCGGTTCCATCCGGTTACTGGGGAGTACATGCGCGGAGCCACAGATCCTCCGACGGCACCAGAGAGGCCGAGAGGCGAGTTCTGACGAGAGCTATGGCCCTCGGGGACCTCGTAAGTAAATTTAAGATAATTTATTAAATTTCTTTCATTTATTCAAGTTAATAATC
Source organism: Iris pallida (assembly GCA_029216955.1). Lineage (NCBI taxonomy): Eukaryota > Viridiplantae > Streptophyta > Magnoliopsida > Asparagales > Iridaceae > Iris > Iris pallida. Next base: position 19,972 of record JANAVB010003482.1, read on the forward strand.
CAGTCGTTTCTTCTTTGTAGGTTTTTTTCGTTTAATGTTGCCAGGGCTCTTGGAGAAATTATCAGGGCTAACTTCCATGGTCCCTACCTCAACTTTTCGTCGGTGCTCCCAAACGTGAAGTACGTCTGGCTCGACGAGTTGAGGGTATTATCTATATCGTCTGGTTAATTATTATTTACCCTTTAATCAACCATTTTTTAAATTACGTGATAATTGAATTTCTATGTTAGACGACGTACTGGTGGCCCCCCCATCGCGAGGACGCGATCCGCAGGACCTACAGAAGTGCTGCCTCAAAAAAGATAAGGGATATGATTCATGACCTGAAAATGGGACATACGAGGCCGAATTGGATCCGATAGGAGTATTATGAGGACCTCTTAGGTATGATGGATACTCCTGCGTACAAAGAAATCGGAGAAGGCGAATGCGAACCGACAGGCCGCGGGCTTCATATGGGGGGATCAAGGCCCCACGTAGCGATGTTTGCAGATTTGGTGAGATACCGTAAATTCATTTCACTATCGAATTAGGTATTATTAATATACAGAGTTAATTAAGTTCTACCGAAATTTCGTATGCAGGCCCAATGGGCGGTGAAGGAGGGAAGGACGCCAGAATCGGTTACTATGCACGACGTGTTCCAGCATACGCACAAAAGACGGAAGGACGGGAGCTTCGTCGACGAGAGGGCCAAGGAGACTGACGTAAGTACTTATGTTTATGAGATTTACGTTAGAATTAAAAGTATTCGGACTATAACTAAGGTAAACTTTGGATTCACACTTAACGTAGTGAAACATAGAATTTAGATTACAACTTAGGTAAATCTTATAATATAAACACATTCATTTGATAGGCTGCGTATCGTGAGGCCCTTAGTCGGGCTCAGTTAGCTTACACCGAGGATGTCGATGAAACGACGTCCGCCCGGACGTCCTCTTCTTTGGCCGTTCGTAACGACTTGTTCGTAGATACCGTCGGCGGCTTTAAGAAAGGGCTCCTGTACGGAGTCGGCTCCCTAGGGCCCGTTGCACATGGCGACGCAGAGATTTCTATCGACACCGCCTCCTCCCGTGGCTCCAGCAGACGATGATGTTAGGTCGCAGCTTACGCAGCTGCACGAGGCGGTGTCGTCCTTGTGGGAGCAATTTGCCACTTACTTTCTGCCTTCGTCTGCTGCTGCCGGTCCGTCTGCTGATGGTGTCGGTCCGTCTTCTACTGGTCCATCGACTGCTGGTATCGGTCCTTCTTCCGTGGGTCATCTTTTTTTCAACCCTAATGCCCCTATTGTACCGCCGTCGACTGTGATGGCACTCCTGGATCTCATGTTGCCAGAGCAGCTACGTCGACTTTCGAGCAGTGTCTACGACGGCTTGCCGCCGTACCTAGTAGAGGAGTATATTCATCGATCGCAGTAGAAATTACCACCACCGGGCAATTGAACTCCTCCTCCTCCTTAAAATATTGTAATTAAGAAATTTTGGAATATTTGGCAATTTTGGATTATTTGTGCTATGATCGGATTATAACGACGGATATTAGGTTACTCTTCAGGATAATGATGTCTATTTTCTATTAATTTGGTTTGGTCTATGTGATTCTTGGATAATTGGTGTGCATTAAATTCGTATGTGCATATTTGGTCTATGTGATTCTTGGATAATTGGTGTGCATTATATATTTGGTCTATGTGATTGTTGGATAATTGGTGTGCATTTATATTGGTTTGGTTTATGCATATTTTTGTGAACAGGGAAAGTGCTGCAATTTTTTTTCAAAAAAATCTCGGTTATCGACGGACTAGTGACCGGTTAGCGACGGATATTTCCAGTTTTTGACTACTTTTCGACGAAATTTTTGTCGCCAACTGGAGATTTAAAACTGTTTCCAGGTAGCGACGGATGGTCGACGGAATATCCGTCGGCATGGTTCTGGTAGTATATACTTCGACGGAATAGCGTCGAAACATCCGTCGCCAAAGTGACGAATAATCAGCCACTAATCAGTCGCTTTCTCGACGGCGTAGCGACGAAAACTCCGTCGACAAGGTTCTGGAAATGTTGGATATTTCCAGAACCATGACGACGGATAATCAGCCACTAATCAGTCGCTCTATCGACGGCTTAGCGACAGAATAGCGACGACTCGTCCGTCGCCATGGTTCTGGAAATGCCAAGCATTTCTAGAAAATGGTCGACGGATAATCCGTCAGTATGCCGTCGCTAATCCGTCCTTTGTTAGCGACGGCGATTGACGGAATAACGACGAAACGATACCCTCTGATATGCTATTATGACGGTTTACCGACGGACCATTACGTCGCTAGTGTCTACACAGTTCAGTATTTAATACCTGAAATAGACGAAAGCCCGTCGGAAAGTCGTCGCTAATGCTTCGTATTGTGAAGTCGAAAAGTCGTCGCTATTCCGTCGCTTGACGACTACGTAGCGACAGACCATTATTAGCGACGAGATGATTGCCGACGGATTATTTTGGCCAAGACCTGTTAGTGATCGGTCGCGAATACAAATTCCCGACGGACGGGCGACGGATCTGGCCGTTGCTAAATCGACAAATTTGGGTAGTGACTATAAATGGGAACACAAGAACAACTACACGTAACTGAACTGCTTGATAAACAAGTGAACACGAGATCAATGGAATTCCAAACCCTCGCCCGAGTGGACTCGCAGGTTTGAACTAATCACTAACCTTCGTCCTGAGTGTGGACTCTCTGGTTAGTTTAAGGCAAGGCACCCTCGTCCCGAGTGTGGACTCTCTGGTGAAAATAAATAACATCCTTGTCTCGAGTGTGGACTCATGGATGTAAACAGATTAAGACAAACACCCTCGTCCCGAGTGTGGACTTTGGTGTAACTGGTCAACCCTCATCCCGAATGTGGACTCTCTGGTTGAGAAAATAATAACAGAAAATAGCAGTTCAACTACACGTACTCGTTCCATGACACTACTCAATCGATGTACATGTGAGACAAGTTATAACTCAGTCAAGACACAGTAAAAGACAACTCTAACATGAACTATGATGTGAACAAGTCCAGTATAACTTCACTATCAAGTCAAGCAAGACAATAAACTGGTGAACATGGTATGTAGAAAATAGATGAATTAAGTCAACTAGAAAGCTAATGATAACATATAAGATATATAGCAAATAGAGTATCTAATGATAATACAATAACAACATGATCATAAACATGAAATTAAACTGTAGAGGGAGGCAAGGTATCTTGCCTGGAGTTTTGTCCAATTTGGTGCTGAGACTGCAGTACCAGAGTCCGATCAAGTCCATCTCATGCTAATAGTGCTATGGCCTACAGAAAATCTACCAAGCCCTAACAACAACCAAGAGTCATCCCATGTAATTTATATGTCCATTAATGTCCAATCCTTAATAGGGTTCTAAGGACCATGTTTGCTTTTTTCTTTATGACTATTCTTTGAGAAACTAGATGTGGTTTTTACTTAAGAAAAATAATAAAATTCTATAGACTTGATGACACCAAACATGGATAAAGTTTTAATAAATATAGATACTTAAACGTGGTTAATAGATTTTTGGCTATATTATAATAAGTAGGTATATAATTTCTTATATGAATAAATATGCATGATATATATATATATATATATTAATAATATATATATATATATATATATATATATATATATATATATATTTAATATATATATATATATATATATTATATATATAATATATATATATAATATATATATATATATAAAATTATACGCATAGAATACATGTAAGCCTTTTGATAAAATAAACGTTTATAAATATATAAATAAGATTTATTGGTGAGCACATATACATAAGTGTACTTATACATTTATATACATAGTATACATATTTTTAACTAACTTATTATGAGTAAGTACACATATATAAACAATGATTTAAAATGTTTAAAAAAGTGGATTGGCAAGGGCATATATGTCTTTACCTCTATATTGTTGTGTTTGCAAATACTGCGTTAGCTTCTTCTCTTCTTCTTCTACTTCACGTTCTCTCGTGAGTACACTGTTACTTCTCACATCTGGTCGAGTTGAGTGCAGTATTCGACGGACGAGGCCATACGGCTGCTGTCGAGGGAACTTCTTCCGCCTTCGCGGGGTTGGGGTTCAACGGCGATGCTCGGATCTGGGTGGTCGACGTCTTCCATGGAAGCACGGGGATGGACATCAACGGCTACTGCTACCGTGACTCTCGGCACAACGCAGAGTCGTAGTTAGTGCGACCCTTGGCTGCACGGCTAGAAGGTGGTCTCGGCCTGCTTGACACTGTCAAGACTTCCGGGGCCGGTCGAACGTTATTGGGGTTGGATCGGTCGGAAGACAAATTCAACGAATGATACGCAGAAAGTCGCGGCACTGGAAGTCGACTATGGCTTGACCACGTTCAGCGAGGCAACATCCTCCGCAGATGAGCAGTCGGTCAGGTTGTTGAGACGTAGCAATCTTTTCGGTAACAAGTCATTTGCTCTGGTGTGTTGGGAGCTCGACTGGATGATATTGACGGAACCGATGATGATGTGGAGCTGTCGTCGACAAGGAGGTCGATGGTGATGCGGCCTGTCGTGATGGCCACGGGGGTGGCGGCTAGGATTCCAAGAGGTGCTGCGGAGGGATACGTGGAAGAAGAGGTTCTCTCAGGAAAAACCTAGGTTTACTCTATATATATATTATAGATATATATATATATATATATATATATATATATGGGTGGTTTTGTAATGTAGTTATTGATATGGGCTTGGGCCGAGGTGGAGGAAAATTTGGTCCAGAGATGTTATTTAGGAACAATATGAATAGGCATAGAGGTATGTACTAACTATTCTCAATATTACCAATAAAATGATAAGCAATAATAGAAGTGTTACTAATGGTGATTCTTTAGTAATCTTAATGGGTTAGCCATGTTGAAGTCATCAATATAAAATACAGCATGCACACAAAATATATTGACATGGACATCCCTGGATGCACTACATGCCTACATGGGCTTGGGCTCGGTTCGGGTCCAATCCGGGCTAGTTTGGCACAACCGGGCCTCTACAAGTCAATAAATCTTAATAATAATTAATTAAATTATTATAAGATTCAAGTCGCAACTTGGCCTGATTTTTCTAATTAGGATACACTTATGGCTTGGTCTTCCCTGCCACAGCTAAAATACTAGTCAAGGCACCCAACTACACTGTCCGTGCCATGATTCCTAGTTACCTTGTACTCCAATTCCTAACTATGACTAAAGTCATCTACCGTAATAATTAACTAATTAATTATTTATAAAATTCTAAAAATCACCATTTAAATCAAATAAATAATAAAAAATATTTTAAAATTTCCGGAAAGAGAAGTTACACTTATCAGTATTGCTTTTACTTTCGAGATGACTGTACAGACTTGACATTGCTAGATTCTAGATATGGAGATTGGGGAGAACTTGACTACAATATTAGACCTATTATCGTGTGGCCCGTTGCTTATTGACCTTTATCTCTGTAGTAGAGTAAGGGATTATCACTGTCGAGAATTGATTGTCCTTGGTGCGACGACACAGGTACTGGGGACAATACCCTGCTGAGGTGCTAGTGAGCCTTAGTGGAAGGGGTCTGGTATTCTAGAAAAGTATCTCACTTGCATAGCACATAGACGGATACAGTAGATTGCCTTAGTTCATTTTTTATTTCTGTACCTTGGCATGTATTATGCACCTTGCTAGTCCTCTAAGGACCTGGCTATTTCCCAGGCTTAGACGAAGCTGAAGATTACTCGAAGGTTTACAGTTCGGAAGTTGAGACCGGAGGCGTACTGGCACATGAGGACGAGATAGTGCTAAAGGATTTCTCGTGATCATGTTACCTTCATATTAATTTTGCTACATTATCCCCTTTCTTTTCATCAGACTTGTAGTTGATTTGTACTCTGTTTCTATCTCGGTGGTTTCAGGATGTTTTACCCGCACAAACTTTATTAATTTTATTGCTGGATATTTGAGACAGTTTTATTTATTCTTGATCTCCTTGTGGACTCTGTGGATGTGATTATATATATACCTGTGGACTGTGTTGTATTTCTGGGTATTATCATGATTTACAGCTTAAGTTTTTGCGAATGGGCTTGTTGTGTAGCTCGGTCCATTGGTGAAGTGCTGCTGGCATGTATTCGTATACCTGGTCTTGCATATATTGGGACTGAGGCATTACATATTTTTGTGGTGGCCCATGCAAGTCTACGTTAATCACTTTGGTTACGATAACGTACCGACGTGAGCCTGCAATTAGAATAGAAAAGACCCATAGGATCACATCTACATGCTTGATGCCTTCTTTGACTTCGTTTCAAACTCTTACTTGACTTCTTGATTTGCATCCAGTTGATTATATTCTACCGTAATCCTTATTTATTCATGCTAACAAGACAAATCTTCATAATGGATGTATCTTCCCTTACTATCACTTCAGGAAAGCATAGTCATAGACACTAGAAGTCATATGTGCAGGTAAAGTCTTCGTAAATTTTGCGAAGTCGTAGTGATACCTAGGATAGTCGTACTACTATGAGCCTACAACCAATTAAGGAATAGGACTTGAGGATACATCCACAAACATGATTATAGACTTTTTTCCAGACTCTTCAGCATGATGTATTCATGCTATATTTTTCTTAATATGATTGCTTTTGTGTTCTTCCTTAATTGAGATTTGACTAAATCCTTCCCTATTGACTTCTTGAGTAAATCTTCTTGTTCATTTTTGCTAATTTTTTGGAAACTACCTTATGGATTGGTCCAAGGAAAAGTTTGAGAAATTATATTATCCTTGTATTACGGAATCAAAGTTTTGCAGCTTGAGAAATACTAGCGAGGCAGGACTTCAGATAACGGCATCATGGCTACATATGTTTCTCAAATTCTACTTGACCTATATCATATGCATGTTGATCTCTTCCCCTGTATTTTCGTAAAAAGTTAATTCAAAAATCTTTTATGGATTTGGCCAAGATAAGCTCAAGAACTTGTATTACCTGGCATAGCAGATGTGCATTGCAGCCATCCGTCGTATTATGGAACAAGAAAGTTATTTGCAGCCAGATGCACACTGGCATGGCAGTAACTTTATGTGACATAATCACGGAGATATATGGTTCTCGAGTCTTACCTAGACTATGTCCTATGCATATTGTTTGACCTCACATCGTTATTGGAAATAGTTTGACAAACCCTCCTGCTTTGCTTGACCATACCGTTGTTTGAAATTGGTATATAGGTTTGTTTGACCCAGCCTTAGGCTTCCGTTACCTTCTACTTATTAAATAACTAAAATAGTTAAACTTTATAGTTATATAATAGAATATAATTAAGCTACATTATTGGTGAATTGTGAGGATGTGTAGCTAGAAATGGGTAAGTTTCTTAGAGTTGGATCCTAGTGAGATTATGAGTTGAGTATGAGTGTGTGGATATCGGATGCATAGAGCCAATTAAGAGAAATTTCTAGGAGTGAACTGACAGGTATCATTGAATAGGTATAATACTATACCGATGATAGAATGAGTTGTATTGGGAGTATTGAGGAAGGAGAGATTGTATGCCAAGCTTAGTAAGTGCGAATTTTGTCTTGATTGCGTTCTTTTCCCTGGACACATTATGTTGGGAGAAGGAATTTCAGTTGATCAGGAAAAGATAGCTACTGTAGAGTCTTGGCCGACACCAACATCGGTTGCAGAAGTTAGGAGTTTTTCGGACTTGCCGGGTATTACCGCAGGTTCATATAAAATTTTTCATGGATTGCAGAGCCCATGACGCGGTTGACGCACAAGGATCAAGAGTTTCGATGGACAGAAGATTGTCAGAACGTTTTTGAAGAATTGAAGAAGACGTTGACCTCAGCACCATTTTGACGCTTCCTTCTGGATCGAGAGGATTCGTAGTTTATAGTGATGCGTCAGGTATTGGACTTGGATGTGTTTTGATGCAACATGGAAAGGTCATAGCCTACGCATCGAGGCAGATGATGGTACATGAGAAGAATTACCCTACTCATGATCTGGAGTTAGCAGTGGTGATCTTTGCATTGAAGCTATGGAGGCATTATTTGTATGGAGAACGTGTGGAGATATTTACGGATCATAAGAGCTTGAAGTATGTCTTCACGCAAAAGGAGTTGAATATGAAACAAAGGCGGTGGTTGGAGCTCATGACAGACTATAATATAGAATTACAGTACCATCTTGGCAAGACAAATGTAGTGGCGGACGCTTTGAGTAGGAAGCCTACTGCATATTTCTTGACATCTCAGTCACAGTTATTAGAGGATCTTTAGAAGCTTGGAATAGAAGTCATTATGTTGGGACAACAATAGGTACTTGCCAATCTTGAAGTATAGTCGTCACTTGTGGATAGAATCAAGGCAGCGTTACCTACAGATGCAAGATTTTTAAGACTTTGCGAGAGGACAAAGGTGAGAACGACAGATACTTAGACCAGAGCTTGTGACGCAGACAATCGAGAAAGGTAAGCGGATTCAGAGTCATCTTCAAAGACAGACAGAAGCATTGGGCCGATATGCATCGTCGACCACTAAAATTCGAGGGAGAGCTGTCACGACCCACACCCAGTGTAGGGGCACGAGAAGTGGGTACGTCCAGCCTACGCCGCAGTGTCAGTGGTAGAACGCTGTTCTAGGTCACTATCTAATCAACAACTCACGCAATTATATAATGTACCTGTCACAACCTCAACCCCGAATGGAGGACAAGTATAAGATACGATAATACTCAATCACAATCTAAGCACGTTAAGATAACACAGGAGTCTAACAACTATATAAAACTCAAAACAATAACAACTTAAATAAACTCCCAAAATAACAACATCTCAACAATCTCAAGACACCACTTATCACAAAACAAGTTGTAACGGCCCAGTCCCAAAATATGTAGGACTAGGAACGTAGACATGCTAGCCGTATAATAAATATACGTAAGCGTAAAATGTAGTAGAACCATAACTAATCTCATCCACACAAAAATAAATGAAATAAAGATGTCATATAATGAGAAAGAATTGTCTTGATAAAATATGTTGGGCGGAGACAAATCCACTACCAATAAGTAAAAAAAAATACATGAGAAAAGAAATAATTTTGGCGAGCGAAGCGAAGACGATCCAAGCGCAATCATCCTCAAAGTAACGGAGATGGTCACGGCTAGAGCTAAAGCACCTGCGAACGACAATAGCACCCACCTGGCGAGATAACCAGTTCCTCAGAGGGACGTAACAAGACACATAATATCATGCCATATAAACTGAATAAATATTGCTCAAATAAATAAGTCAATTGAATTATAACATGGTCCAATACACACCTATTGAACGAGCGTACCATCCCCCAACCAAACAAGGACAGGAGATGGTAAACTAATTCACGGTGACGTATCTTTCCATGCTATGAATCCAATATGGTATCCAGACCCCAACAAGGTTCAATACCTTCTCATCGAAGTAGTAAGTCACACCTACAACCAACAAGGACAAGATGTGATGAACTAATCCGCGACAAGTTATTGTTCCAAGCCACGGTCAGATACAAGTACCCAAACCAAAAGTACTCTACCTAACGGATAAGGTAGCCTAACCGTTCTAAGTGAAATGTAGTTAAGATCAATCCTTCCTACGCATTGGTCCTGGCTAAATAGGATCGACGTAGTCCCCCCTTGGGCACCAGAGGCCCTATCAGTAAGAGCATGACGTTCCGCAGAATCGCCAGTGGCCGTCAATAATCATAGGTAATCTGACCGCGTCTCCGGGGAGGTCACGGGTTACAAAAGGGAAAGTGCATCGAAGCCCATACGCTAAGGAATTGTCCTCCCCGCCCAATGCTACTCTGTTGTATCCACAACAGTAAACCTCTATAACCGCTAAGTCAAACTAAGCATGCAACCTCTATTAGCGGTTATTCCTATCACACGGCTTGTACGTACTGGTGGCCAGTCAATCACGCACGTCCGTGTTCTACATGCGACACACAACTTATGGTACAACGTGTGAAGGCCATGAATGCACACAAAGGTGGTCCCTTAAATCTAGGTTTAATGTGTAAGAAAAATAATACATAACAGGAAATATAAATGAACAGTAAGTTCTAACAGGTTATGCCATGTATCACAGTTTATTTGTATAAAGAAAATAAGTAATGCATGAAATATGAGCTAAAATAATTAAATAGCAAATGGCAAGGTGTCTTGCCTGATAGGACGCCTGGTGTGCTGCGTTGATCAAGCTGGCATGAACTGCAACTTTGGTGCAACAACTGTACATGGTGACCTCGGGTGGTGGCACTGACAGCACTGACAGTTCCATTCGGTCCAGAAGGGTCAAATTAGTTAGGGTGGACATAAGGTAGGCTTAAATTGGTGAGGGAATAGGAAGGATGGGTTTGGTCTCGGATAGAAGGATTATTGAAGGAGTTTGATATATACGTTTTTAGAGAACTATTTATAATACTCGAAAATATATTCTTATTAGCTAAAATAGTTTTTAGGCAAATACTTGAAAAATAATAAAACCGTTTTTAGGCAAAAACTCCACTTTGTCCAAATAGGATTTCTAGGTAAAATACTATATCTTATTAGTAAAATAATAGTTATAATAACATTTGAAAAGACTAGTAAATTATTTCTTAAATTTGGAAACTACCCTTTATGAGTCGAGAATACTTTTAACTAAATACCGAATAATCTAGAAAATTATTATATTTACAATATAGGTGTAGGCCAAGCCTCATGATAACCTTTTTTAGAAAATATATAATTTACCTACAATTATTTTAATAACCATTATTATAATAGAAAAATAACCATAATAAGGATAGGATAAACATGATGACAATATTAAGGCTACAACCTATACCTAGTATAACAATATAAAAAATAAGTCAATACCCAACATGTACAATAATATATATATTTTTGAAATTGTATATGTTGAAAAAGTAATAAAAATATCCATAATAATTATGATAGTAATTAAAAATACTTAGTAAAATTATATAAAAGAAAATCCTAATTACTGTATAGTTGTTATGAGAAAGAAATAATAAACAAATAAATAAAAGAATCAAACAAAAAAAATAAAAAAATAAGAAAAAACAAACCAGCACAGTGTTCCCTTAACGAGGGGTCACAACAGTTAGAAAGCAAGAGGGAGAGAGAGAGAGAGAGAGAGAGAGAGTTTAGAGATAAAAAATTAATAATAACAAGAAAAATCGGGAGGGGAGAGAGAGAGAGAGGAGCGGAGTGAGAGGCGGAGAGGAAGGTCGGAGAGGGCGCGCGACCGCTGGTCGTGGGCGGCGCCGGAGTGGTGCACGCGGAGGAGGAGGAGAGGGAAGGAGAGGTCGGAGAGGCTGGGAGAAGGGGGCGGAGGCGGCGAGAGGGTTCGGCCAAGGACGCGACGGCGGAGGAAGAGGGGTGGCGCGGCTCGGCGAGGCAGGGTTCGGCGGCGCGACGCCGAGGTTGTAGATCGCGCGGGTGGCGACGGAAGAGGCGCGGCCTCCACGGTCGTGTGGCAGGGCGCCAGGTCGGTCGACGGAGGGCTGGTCCGAGAGAGTCGACGACGGTCGCCGTGGTAGGTTAGCGCGTGCTCGGCTGTGCGGCGGGCAGCTTCGCGGAGGAGCGGAGAGAAAGGGGGTGGATCGGGGTGCGGTGAACCGGCGCGACGGAGCACGGAGTTCGGTCAGGTTAGGGTTTCCAATCCTTCTTCTTCTATGGGTGATGGATTAGGGGGTTTCGGCCGGTGGCCGTGACGGTGGTTTGTTCTTTGCTTTGGTTGTTGGGGTTTGCAGTGTTGGGTTGCCGGTGGGGTTGGAGGTGGTGCCGAGGAGGTTGGCCGGAGTGGTGGCAAAGTTGGAGGAGACGAGGGGGATCCGGGGGCCAGGTCAGGTGGTCGCGGGGTTAGTGGTGGCGGCGGTGGCTGCAGGGTGGTCATGGTAGTCGGGGTGTTGGTCGGGGATTGGTGTCGGACACAGGTGGTGGTGGCGGTTGGTCGTGGAGGAGCGGAGAAGCAATGGTGGTGATGAGGACGATGGGAGTGGTCGAAGAGATGGTGGGGGCTAGGAAAGGTTGAAGGGGATGGTCCGGGTGTCGGACCCGATTTGGCCGTTGTATTTGTAAAGAATTAATAATGGAAAGACACCTGCCGACACGGGCTGACACGGAAGAAGGTTGGACACCGACACGATGCACAAACTTGGGGTTGTGGAAAAATTTTGTGGAAGAATTTTTGGGTGATAAAAATTATGGAGGAGTACCTGCCTATTATAGGATGTGGAAATTCCCATTAAGATAAGGATTAGGATAGTTTAAACCCAATTAGAATATTCAATCTAATAATTTAAATCAATTCAATAAATTCGAATCCAATCTAAAAATTTAAATCTAGATAATCAACTCAAATTAAATATAAATGCTATCTAAATTTAAACTATTAAAAATCAAATCCAACAAAGATTTAAATTGCCACAAAACTTCAAAATATATTTTTTAAAAATACATATAATATTAATTTCAAATATTACATTATTATTTAAAAAAACTAATAAAACTATTGTAAAATATGTATAGCAAGCACGAGTAAATTTATGCTTTTCTAGTATACATAAGAATATTATTCATTATTAATAACTGGATAAATGAAGGCTTTAGTAAATACAATAACTTAGAAATGATAGCAAAAAAATGTTGTATATAAATTTTGAAAGTTTATAAAAAATAGAAAAAAATATTTTTTCTAAAATATGTACGCTCGCACATATTCGCACTCGACGAGCAATAAAATTTCGTGCGCGACGTACAATACGACTACGCGACGTATAATAAAAATTTTAAATCAGTACCAAATAAAAATAATAATAAAAAATAGTAGAAATTTAGGGGTTTTATACAACTTCTAAAAGAGAGAAACTAAACATAAACTAATAATCTACTCCAAGCTCTACTGGTCCTCTAGGCTAGCTGTGAATCTCCAGGTTACTGTATTATTTCAACATGTTCAGTTAGGACAGGAACGAGCATAATACATCTCACGCAGTTCATATCATGACAGGAAATGTAAGCATGCTGTAGGTAAGATACATGAACACTGAAGATACATAAAGTAAAGAGATGACTGTAAGGAAATATCTACGATAAGTAAAGAACTATCAGTGGCTAGTGATGTAGAGTACAAGATAGACATATGAACGGCTTGAATTTGCACATGATTACACTAAAGAGTTGCACATGATTACACTACTTGGAATTGTTCACATGACCATTTATCTTCCGTACCCCAATCAATACATAAGTGTAGAAGCATGAAATTTTTTCAGCAAATAACGCCCCATGTGCCAAGCAGTAAAGCTCCATGCGCCCAAGTCAGTGGAGTCCATGCGCCAGTCAGTGAAGCTCTATGCTCCCAGTCAGTGAAGCTCATGCGCCCAGTCAATGAAGCTCCATGTGCCCAGTCTGTGAAGTTTCATACAACCAGCAGTAAAGTTTCATGCGCCCAAGACTAGCTCCCCCGAAAGGAGGGCACATAGCTGAGACATGGCTATGCGCCCAAGCCTGACTCAGTCAAAGCCATGATCAAAATGTGCACGAAGCACACGGCCACGTCAGTCTCCAGGAACCAGTCGTACACCGAAGCATGCGGCCACGTCAAATCCACGACCAACCACGATCTTGCAGCCTGTATGCGCCTACATCCTATGCGCCCAAAGCAGGATTATGTGCCCACATATAAACCAGCAGTTTTTTCATGTGGGCGCATAAACATCATTGTCACGACCCACTCCCGAATAATCAAATACGAGTCGGACACGCCCAGCCTTCGTCGATGGACACGACGAAATAAGCTGACAATTCTAAGGAAAACTCCAAATATTAGAAATAAATATCACAGCCACTATACATGTTCCCAGAATCACCACAATCCACAAGTTATTATACAATATCATCGGAGACAAATCCGATAACCTGAATAAAATATACAATCCTGAAATAGAAAGAAAACTCAATACAATACAATACATGATCAAATCCTCTAAAACAAATCTAATAAAAGGCCTAACTATAACTCTGAAATTCTAAGTCTATCCTGAGGAACAACTCTATCCTGACTTCGGGCTCTGGCCCATAAAGGAGATACAACATCATCAAGTAAACCTGCAACGTATCCTGTCAGAAAAAGAGCAAAGTACAACCCCGATAAGAAGCACTAAACAATGTAAAACTGAAATGAATGAATAAGAATCGACAATATAAAACCCATGGTACAAGAAACAGAACATAAAAACTATAGTACATGAATAACGATAAAACTATTGTACAAATCCTGAACAATGAACTAGACAATCAGTGTAACATGCAAGTGAAATAACTATCAGAGTATGTGACTGGATGGATAAACAATGAACAATGAACAGTAAACAATGGTACGGTTTAGAGTCCCTGTGCACGATATGAGACCTAAGCTATTAGTCAATGCCTAGCTAAAATAGAATTTGTCACATATCTGTAGTATTTTCCCACCCCAATGTACAAGTAAGAACAATGAACAATGAACGGTGAACACTGAATATAAACTATGAAAAAATGAACAATCGTGGTACAACGTGTCAATATAAGAACATGAAGCAAGATAGAAATACAGAGTAAAAAGATCGAGTCGGTGTACTTGCCTTGTCCTTGCAAACCAAGTCTGTCTCAATGTCCACCTAAAGTTAGTCAAGAATAGGTTAAACTCTAATTATCAATTTAGCCAATATTGCAATCTAGCATTAATTTATTATTAAACTAGCTAACCATAGATTGACTATATTCTATATATAGTACTAGTTAGAAGTAGAGGCTGACAATGAAATAAGAAAATGATTAATAATATTTTGAAAATGATATTTAAATAATCTTTCTAAATAAAAGTTGTCATAAAACATTTGGAAAAATTATCCATGGGTTATAATAGAGCTAATAATATAGCTTATCATCGATACCCAGTTAAACAAGTGAACGTAAACCTTATAGAAAAATAACATAATTAAATTATTGATTAGTTAGCAAATAATAGAGCAACATTAGGATTAGAAAACATCCTAATAATTTAGTAAAATATTTCGTATAGAAAATAATATTTATTAAACTCAAAACTACAAGAATATTCGTATATTAGTTAGCAAATATGATTTTCCTAGAATATATATATATTATATATATATATATATATATATATATATTATATATATATATATATATATATATATATTGAAACATTGACCAAAAATTTGATATTAAAAATACTATACCAATTATAAATGTCAATAAATAAACCTGGGAAACTCAGTCCAATATCAAGCAAAAGAAATCAGATAAAATATAACCTGAGCTCAGTTTGAACTTAACCCAAACTATATTTCCTAATAGTTTACTGGAAAAACTAAAAAAATGATTCATTATTACAAGCTCATAATTAACTTAAACTTAAACTTGACTTACCCATGCTTGGCCCAAAGTTTAACAAACTTCCAAAATTAAAGTACAGAAGAATCATTCAAAACAAAAGTCTAATAGGCATCCAAAACCAACATAAAACACTTCTCAAACTCTGTACGGATTGAAAAAATACACCCAGCCAACTTGACTAAAGTAAAACTCAGTCTTACTCCCATGTCACCACAATAGGCCCAACCCGACCCTAATCTTAATATACTCCTAAGCCTAACATTCCTTTTTAAGCACTTGCACAAACAAAATGCCACTCAAGGCTTGCAGTTTGTACAAAGCTAGAATTTTAGTAATGTAACAAAACGCCACAACACTAATAATTCCAACGTTCAAATAACCATGCAATATTGAAAGTTCGTTGGAACATCTAACTTATTGCTCAGATCCCCTCATATCCAATCCACAACTCCAGAATTACATACAACCCCTGCAAACATATTATACAACCAAATCGAATCAAAATTTCAAATAAAGGAAATCACACCCTCGCTAACTATAACCCGGTTGATTCCTCACCCCTTAATCCCAGAAATCATCCCCAACCGCTCTTAGCAAGATAAACAAACCAAAATTATACAGAGGAAAGAATATACAATTTAAATAAAATAAGACTCCCGCCTTGCCGAATCCATTCTAGCTGAAGGATATCCTCATGAACAAGTTGGACACGAGCCGACATCAATCACGAGCGGGACACGAACTCACGCCTAACACTAACACAACTTAGGACACCGGCAATGGAACACAGTTATAGGTCTGGCACACGCACACAACAGCATCCCTACACACAACACAGGCGACACGCCAACCCAATATCGATCCTTACACCCAAAACATACAGGCAGACAAAACTCGAATCAAAACTCGGCATGGAAACGTAAAATCGAGGAGGAGACAACATATACCTGAAAGAGACTCGACAAGATTCTCAACATGTCCAACTGAGCCAGACACGACCCGCTGCTTTAGAACAGTAGAGATATGGGTCGGCTGTCTAAACTGAGTAGAGGTTAAGTTCTCCAGAGAGGAACGAGAATTCTGCTAAAATTCCAGATCAACGACCAGATCGGTCAGGATTTAAACAATCCAGAAAGAGAAATAAATTGACAGATCTTCAATCAAGAAACTCAAATGGAAACTTATCGAGATCGCCGTCGCCGGGAACCGAACGCATAGCCGGAGAATCGAACGTGCAGCCGCCGTCGTGGAAGTGGTGGTGGCCTTCGAGGAGACTCGCTGCTTGAGGAGTGGCCTGTCGCTCGTCATCGATGCTGGTGAAGGAGTCCGAGTGTCGTCGTCGAAATTGCCGCTGAAGGAGGTCTTGATGTCGCCGTCGAGAGGGCTCAATGTCGCCACCGCCGAGATCTGGCCGCCGTCGAGATCAGGCCGGCCGCCGCCGAAGATGTAGTCGCCACGGAACCCCATCGTCGCGGAGTAGTTTGTGCCGGCCACGGAGGAAATTTGGGCGTGCGTCGTGGTGGTGCGCTGCCATTCGTTGTTCATCGTGGCGACGAGATGAACGGAGCGCTACCGCTGCTCGGAGAAGACGTCGTTATCGAAGGGAAACGGTGCACCGCCGTTACTGGATCGCCGTCAGTGGATTCGCCGTCGCCGTCGTGGTCGTCACCGCCGCCGTCGTCGACTCTCCGTCGCCGTCAGGATCCGCTGGAAAAACTAGGGTTAGGTTGGGAAGAAGGAAATTTGGGGGAAGCTCTTGTTCTCGATTGAGTAAAATGTGGGAGAGAGAGAAAGAATTAGTTGTTTAAATAGAGATTTAGGAAAAAATAGTAGTTACCAAGTTGTTAGAAATTGGAGGAGGGAAAAGAAATGGAGGGAAATTTTAGGGAACTAAATTTTGAAACCAAATTCAATTTGCTCTAAATAAATATCCATTTAGGAAAATAGGTAAATCAATTCAATATTCTCATAAATTAATATGGCTAAATTTATAAAATCCCAGAAAATACAAAATTTCAATAATTCGAAAAAAGGGGGTTACAAATCTACCCCCCTTAGAAAAATTTTATCCTCAAAATTTCAAAGGGCACACTAAATACAATTAAGAATATAACCAACACGAAAACTTGAAAACGATTTAACATAAAATTTGACTTTTTTTTATACGACTAGAAAAATCAAGATGATCTAAAAGAGATCAAAGTTTAAAATCTAGATATGGTAAAGTAACATAAAATGATTTCTCATAATAAATTGTAAACATGATAAAATCAAAATTTAGGCATAGTAAAATAATACCAAAATGTTATTGTCATAATTAAATTCTAACATAAAATTATGACTTAAGTCTAATAAAAACTCAAATCAATTAAACACGAGATTTAAGCTTGGTATATACACAACTACAAATGCTAAAATACCATAGCTATACAATTAATAATAAAACAAGAATTTTTGAAAATGTATCTATCAAATATGGAACCATTAGCAAATTACATGCAATACACTAATGTCAAACTATGGGATAGATGGGCTAACAGATATCGAAAGAAGGTCCCAATAAAATTTTCTAAAATAAGTCAAGAGAAAATGGAATCAAATGCTGAGATTTCACATAAGATCAAAATAATTTTCCGATAAAATTGTCAATGGCGATAAGAGATCAAACTTGATAAATAACACGGATATAATCTCAATAGTATCCGAAAACTATTCATATTCAAAATCACTTTGCCTAGAGTTCCTGCCTCGCCAGTGTAGTGTACATCTGACTGCAGTGAACTTTTGGCTCAATGACTCGAATAATAATAAATTGCCGAATATTCTATCAACTTTATCCACGTTATATGAACAACTCAAGAGATCAAAAGTTTATGATTTTTAGGACAGCTTCAATATTCGAGAACCTATGAATACCCGAAATTATTTTGACTTAGAGCCCATGCCTCGCCAGTGCGCAGCTGGCTGCGTGAACCTTCGGTCTCCATAATCCAGATAAATGACTGCAGTGCGCATCTGCTACGTCATAGTAGGTCGTCGAGTATTTTTTAACTTTGTCCTTAGAATTTCAAAGAGTTTTACAAATTTCAAACGGATTCTAAACCCTAATCATGATGGAAGGTAACGTTATCGGTTCTTAGAAAACAATTAGTTACTGAGAAACAAACAACGGAACAAGGAGATTACAAAAACGAATCTTAAATAAGAACAAATGACTCGAATTGCAACAAGGAAATTTTAGAAATTCTAGATATTAAGAGGAAATCTAATGAAAGCTCAATACTATAAATCAAATATTTATACTAGAAAAATCTTAGATAGAATCTAAAAGCCTCGAGCGCAGGGGAATCAATATCTTTGGTGTTGCGTGTCTGAACCACTCTGAAAATAGAAAACCAGTTAGATTAGGCCTAAACTATAAGATAACAACAGTTAGTAAAATTATATCCATAACCATTTCCCACAGATCCTATGCTGTGATGAGTTTTTCTTAATCTAACAGGTTCCCCAAAAGCACTTTATAGCCTAAGTGCCATTACAGACCTGCATGGGCCACCACTAAAAACATGTCACGATCCGCTCCCGATTAATCGGACACGAGTCGGACACGCCAGCCTTCGTCGATGGACACGACGAAGTAAGCTGTACAATTCTAAGGAAAACTCCAAGATACTAGATACATAAAACATCACAGCCATATACATGTTCCAGAATCACCACAATCCACAAGTTATTTATACAATATCATCCGGAGACAAATTCGGTAACCTGAAAAAAATTATACAATCATGAAATAGAAGAAACTTAATACATACAATACATGATCAAATCCTCTAAAACAATCTAATAAAAGACTAACTATAACTCTGATATTCTAAGTCTATCCTAAGGCACAACTCTATCCTTGCTTCGGGCTCTGGCCCATGAAAAAGATACAACATCATCAAGTAAACCTGCAACGTATCCTGTCAGAAAAGAGCAAAGTACAACCCCGACAAGAAGCACTAAACAATGTAAAACTGAAATGCATGAAAAAGAATCGACAATATGAACCATGGTACAAAAAATGGAACATGAAACTGTAGTACATGAATAACGATAAAACTATGGTACCAGATCCTGAACAATGAACTAGACTATCAGTGTAAAATGTAAGTGAAATAACTATCAGAGTATGTGACCGGCTGGATAAACAATGAACAATGAACATTGAACAATGGTACGGCTTAGAGTTCCATGTGCACGATGTGAGACCTAAGCTATTAGTCAATGCCTAGCTAAAATAGGATTGGTCACATATCTGTAGTATTTCTCTACCCCAATGTACAAGTAAGAACAATGAACAATGAACAATGAACGATGAACTATGAACAATCGTGTGTACAACGTGTCAATATAAGAAAATGAAGCAAGACAGAATTACAGAGTAAAGAGATCGAGTCTGTGTACTTGCCTTTGTCCTTGCAAACCAAGTCTGTCTCAATGTCCACCTGAAGTTATTCAAGAATAGGTTAAACTCTAATTAGCAATCTAGCCAAATTGCAATCTAGCATCTAATTTATTATTAGACTAGCAACCATAGACTGACTATATTCTATACATATAGCTATTAGTTAGAAGTAGAAACTGACAACGAAATAAGAAAATGATTAATAATATTTGAAAATGATATTTAAATAATCTTTCTAAATAAAAGTTGTCACAAAACATTTGGAACAATTATCCATGGGTTATAATAGAGCTAATAATATAGCTTATCATCGATACCCAGTTATTAACAAGTAAAACGCAACCTTATAGAAAATAACATTAATTAAATTATTAATTTAGTTAGCAACATAATAGAGCAACAATTATGGATTAGAAAACATCCTAATAATTTAGTAAAATATTTGTATAGAAAATAATATTTATTAAACTCATACTACTACAAGAATATTCGTATATTAGTTAGCAAAAATGATTTTCCTAGAATATATATATATATATAGATATATATATATATATATATATAATAATATATATATATATATATAAAAAATATATATATATATATATTAATATATATAAAAAAATATATATATATATATATATATATATATATATATATAAATATAAATATATATATATATATATATATATATATATATATATATATATATATATAAACATTGACAAAAAATTTGATATTAAAAATACTATACCAATTATAAATTTCAATAAATAAACCTGGGAAACTCAGTCCAATATCAAGCAAAAGAAATCAGATAAAATATAACCTGAGCTCAATTTGAACTTAACCCAATCTATATTTCCTAATAGTTTACTGGAACAAACTAAAAAAATGATTCATTATTACAAGCTCATAATTAACTTAAACTTAAACTTGACTTACCCATGCTTGGCCCAAAGTTTAACAAACTTCCAAAATTAAAGTACAGAAGAATCATTCAAAACAAAAGTCTAATAGGCATCCAAAACAACATAAAACACTTCTCAAACTCTCTGCACGGATTGGAAATAATACACCCAACCAATTTGACTAAAGTAAAACTCAGTCTTACTCCCATGTCCCCACAATAGGCCCAACCCGACCCTAATCTTAATACACTCCTAAGCCTAGCATTCCTTCTTAAGCACTTGCACAAACAAATGCCACTCAAGGCTTGCAGTTTGTACAAAGCTAGAATTTTAGTAA
Organism: Iris pallida; assembly: GCA_029216955.1. Classification (NCBI taxonomy): domain Eukaryota; kingdom Viridiplantae; phylum Streptophyta; class Magnoliopsida; order Asparagales; family Iridaceae; genus Iris; species Iris pallida. The sequence goes on from JANAVB010003482.1 coordinate 41,213, forward strand.
TGTAACAAAACGCCACAACACTTATAATTGCAACGTTCAAATAACCATGCAATATTGAAAGTTCGTTGGAACATCCAACTTATTGCTCAGATCCCCACATATCAAATCCATAACTCCAGAATTACATACAACCCCTGCAAACATATTATACAACCAAATCGAATCAAAATTTCAAATAAAGGAAATCACACCCTCGCTAACTATAACCCGGTTGATTCCTCACCCCTATACTTAATACCAGAAATCATCCCCAACCGCTCTTAGCAAGATAAAAAAAACCAAAATTACATAGAGGAAAGAATATACAATTTAAAAAATAAGACTCCCGCCTTGCCGAATCCATTCCAGCTGAAGGATATCCTCACGAACAAGTTGGACACGAGCCGACATCAATCACGAGCGGGATACGAACTCACGCTTAACACGAACACAACTTAGGACACCGACAATGGAATACAGCTATAGGTCTGGCACACGCACACAACAACATCCCTACACACAACACAGGCGACACGCCAACCCAATATCGATCATGACACCCAAAACATATAGCCAGACAAAACTCGAATCAAAACTCGACATGGAAACGTAAAATCGAGGAGGAGACAACATATACCTGAAGGAGACTCGACAAGATTCTCAACGTGTCCAACTGAGCCGGACACGACCCGCTGCTCTGGAACAGTGGAGATATGGGTCGGCTGTCTAAACTGAGTAGAGGTTAAGTTCTCCAGCGAGGAATGAGAATTCTGCTGAAATTCCAGATCAACGACCAGATCGGTCAGGATTTAAACAATCCAGAAAGATGAAGGAATTAACAGATCTTCAATCAAGAAACTCAAATGGAAACTTACCGAGATCGCCGTGGCCAGAACCGAACGCGTGGTCGGAGAACCGAACGCGCAGCCACCGTCGTGGAAGTGGTGGTGGCCCTCGAGGAGACTCACCGCTTGAGGAGTGGCCCGTCGCTCGTCATCGACGCTGTGAAGGAGTAGCCGAGTGCCGTCGTCAAAATCGCCGTGGAGGAGGTCTTGATGTCGCCGTCGAGAGGTCTCAATGTTTTCACCGCCGAGATCTGGCCGCCCGTCAAGATCAGGCCGGCCGCTAGCCGAAGATGTGGTCGCCACGGAACCCCGTCGCCGTCGGAGTAGTTTGCGCCGACCGCCGGAGCAAATTTGGGCGTGCATCGTGGTGGTGCGCTGCCGCTGTCGTTCGTCGTGGCAACGAGATGAATGGAGCGCCACCGCTGCTCGGAGAAGACGTCACTGTCGAAGGGAAACGGTGCACCGCCATCACTGGATCGCCGTCAGTGGATTCGTCGTCGCCGTCGTGGTCGTCACCGCCGCCGTCGTCGACTCGGTCGTCGTTAGGATCCGTCGAAAAAAACTAGGGTTAGGTTGGAAAGAAGGAAATTTGGGGGAAGCTCTTGTTCTCGATTGAGTAAAATGTGAGGGAGAGAGAGAAAGAATTAGTTGTTTAAATAGAGATTTAGAAAAAAATAGTAGTTTACCAAAAAGCCCTCAATAGTTTCCTTTATTACAAGCTGTAGGAAAATTAGTTAGAAAAGTTTTGGAAAATTGTTAGTTACCAAGTAGTTAGAAACTTGGAGGAAGGGAAAAGAAATGGAGGGAAATTTTAGGAAACTAAATTTTGAAACCAAATTCAATTTGCTCTAAAATATCCATTTAGGAAAATAGGTAAATCAATTCAATATTCTCATAAATAAATATGGCTAAATTTATAAAATCCCAGAAAATACAAAATTTTAATAATTCGAAAAAAGCGGGGTTATATCATTCCAGCCCAAGAACGACTATAAAAGGGGGGCCTCATCCCTCTTCAAAATACAGAACGGAGAGCATTTTCAAGAGCAAAATTGCTGCACTTCTTGCTAGTGAGCCGAGAGTTAGCAATTTCTTAGGTTTTCTCCCACTTTTGTAATTGGGGTGTCAACAGAGTAAATGAGCAACTGCCGCTCGATCTCCATCGTCCCATTTCCTAGAATTCTTTTTTGTTCTCGGGGATCCTCAGCGCAGGATCTCTCAGGCGTACTCGATTTGTGGTGCCTTGCACCAATAAAGAAAAGATAACGTTTTCTTCTTTTTTGTTTGTGTCCACAAAAATGGTGACTCTACTGGGGACTACCTTTTCCTCTGACGAGAAGGTGTTGACGCAATCTGATACCGACAAAGTGGGGAGTACTCAGAAGATGCTGATCGTAAAGTTCGATCAGCAGGCATTCGAAGAGATGCTCTCAAGGGATGGCTCTACTCCCTCAAAATCAGCGAAGCCAAATAAGTCTCGCAAGACTTGGCTTCCGAAGGCTCGCTGTTCATATCCTGCTAGTGTCATAGCAGATATACAACTGGAGGACTCTGTCACATGGGCGCATGACTCTGTCACAGAAGTTCCCCAAACGAAGAAGGCTCACACCGTTTCGGGCTCTACTAGCCCAGTGACTTCTTTCCTGTACAACCAACAACAGGGTGTTCAACACCTGAGACTTGGCAAAAAAAAATACTACGATGCCAAGAATCGGGGTGTGCGACACTCTGGCCAAACCCGACGAGGCTCACAAACGAAGGAGGCCAAACTGGAAGAAAACAACGCTGCTCCACCAGGCATGTGCCTAAGGCCATGCGCCCAAGGGGTGTTTGGGCGCATAGCCCCAACCAGAATACTTCTGTCTTCAGCAGGCTGGGCATCCAAAGCCATGCGCCCAAGGCTATGCGCCCAGGCTCTCTGGATCCATACTATGCACCCATATCAAGGAGGCTCAGACATGTTGTCAAGGAGTATGCGCCCAAGGCCAGTCTCCAAGGTCTATGCACCTACAACAAAAAGACAGGCCCCAACGCGTATAGCACGGGGATGTCTTCAAGGACATCACAGAACTTAGGTGTGGGGGTTGCCCCTGCACATGAACTAAGTCTAGATGCGCCTACTCTCCTTACGAACCAGTACGCGAAGCTCGGCGATGCATGCAACAAGGGTTGTAAGGCAAAACTTCCTTCCGTTGACTTGTGCGATATGATAAATCATAAGCGTAAAGTGAGGGAGAACATAAAATTTATAGTGCACATCCGTGCACCAGTATTGTTATCAACTGTTGTTGCTCTAATGCAAAAGAGTGCCTCAGAGAAAGTCCGTTTCGACGGCTGCACTGTAGGAACCTTAGAGGGGGGTGAATATGGTCAAGCTAACTAATCAAGCACTTAGCACAAGCTAATGGGCAATTAAAAATATAAGTACAAGAGAAGAAGTAATAACAATACCGACACACGATATATCCTGGTATCCTCCCAAGAGGCACTCCAGTCCCGGAACCTCTCCGGCTTTAATCCACTATTTGAGTAAATAGTTACACACGAGTTTGGATCCGAAGAACTCGCCAACTTCTTACACGAGAGCTTTAATCCGAAGGCCTCTCCGACTTCAACCGAGAGTTTGGATACGAAGACTCTCCAACTTCAACCGAGAGTTTGGATACAAAGACTCTCCAACTTCAACCGAGAGTTTGGATACGAAGACTCCCCAACTTCAACCTTTCATAATAGGTTTTGATCTCCTTATCTCACTTTTCAACTCAATAACTCTAACACAATTTGTGGATGGCAAATGAAAGCTTTGTAGAGTTGTTTGTGGATAGGCTTTGGTGGTTTAGAAATTTTGAGGCTCAAAGCATCAACCTTGAATGAAGGGGTTCAAGGCGATTTATAACCAAAGCATTGAAAAGAGCCAAAGGCAACTTTTTAGTCAGCGAACCGGCATACCGTCGGTATGAACCGGCATACCGGCGGTATACCGGTCTGGAATGCAACGGCTAGAAATATAGCCGTTGGGATCATTAATGCTCGGATTTTTGACGTTGGAATTTCAACGTTACTAAACCGGTATACCGTCCGCTGACCGGACAGTGGAACTCCCGAGTGCGTGACTCCGAAGATGTCGTCGGGTGGTTCAGAGAAATCTTGTAGGATCCGTCGTCTTTGGCCCACCATGATTTCTTTATTGCATATGTCCACGTTGATCTTGCTTATTGCTTTTCTGTATGTACATGTTAGACGAACAAAGCAATATACATAGTAGCAAGTATGATAAGTTTAATGTACATTAGGACAAATGCTTACAATAGTGATAGCATAAGTATTAGTGATACCATAATGAAAACTAGTATCACTAATATGTAAAACAATAGGCACATCACCACATATAAGTAGAAGTAGAAATGCTATAGTGATGGAATGAAGATTAGTGATAATGAAATGCTAAACTTAACAGATTAACCATATTCAAAAATATGATACAATTATTGGACCAACAATCTCCCCCTTTTTGATTATGGCAAATATGTTAAGTTTAGTATGAACACAATAGATGTATGTATCACTAATATATCACATACATAAGCATATATAACTAAAAGTATACTACTTAGACTACTTCTATCCCAATTAAACTTACTTCTCCCCCTTTGACATGATCAAAAATACGCTCCCTCGTACTAAAAGATAAGAAATCAATCTTAAGTACATAAATCAGAGCATGATGAAGGCATAGACAATCATGATCAAGATATACTAATTGAGGAATAATGGAAGAAGTATGTAAAGACAAGTATATAAAACTACATACCAAATGTAGCGTACAAATAGAAAATTGCTTGTCAAAACACAAAATGGTTGGTAAAACTAAAAGTATTTGAAAAAACAGAAATAAGTAGTTTTCCAACTTGAAATCCAAGGAATAAATCCAAAACACAATAGGATATGAAATATTGCTCTATTTTTGGAAGAGAACTATGAAAAAAGGATTTCAAACAAAAGCCATGAGGAATAGATAATTGTATCTAATAGATACCAATTGAGATATGAGATTAAATAAACTTGATACCAATTGAAAAGATGTAAACTTGAAACATTGATCAAAGAAACCATTAATAATCATAATTGTCCACAAATAAATAGTGGAACAAAATAAAAGAATGATCGATGTAAAATATTGCAAT
>JANAVB010003483.1:0-54545 GCA_029216955.1 Iris pallida
GATGGCACCCGGAGATAGCGTGATAGTCACGACATACTTGTGGCAGACGTACGCACTTAATATAACTTATTGTATGGAATATCCAATGTAGCGTCGAGCAGATCCATGAGCCATGCGTTGCGGAAACCTTAGAGTCAACTGAATTTTGATTATCGAAGCACTGAGGGTCAAGAGATTCATGCACGGTCCAAAGGATGGAACCGCTCTGATACCAACTTGTCAACCCGATCCGGAAATCGCTCGTCTTCGCTAGATTTTACCCAAATCGTCCTCGTTGGGGCGTGATGTCGCACGAGCCTGGAGTTGCGCTCGTGCAAGCAAGATAACGGTTCATAGTAATTATCTCAAATCGTACATAAGCAACGGAAGGAACAAAGTATAACACAAGAATCTCTTTTATTCATAATGAACTGAACATTACAAAGGCTCTGAATAGCCCAACATATTATGCCAATTGGCTACAACGCTCATGATCTCTCTAGCTCACAAAGGATTACATTGTTTCATACATTATGCCCCTTTATAGTCACCAAGTAATCTTCGGCGAACATTCCATGTCTCAAGTCCGAACGCATATGCGGAAGCTCCTCTTGAACGCCAAGGACTCCATGCCTCGCACGTCCTAAGCCAAGCTCCGCCCCGAGCCGATCATAACCTGAGCCTGCACATAAACTAGTGGGGATTAGTGCTTTCGTCCTCGCTTCGCACTGATCAAGACACGCTCGCACCAAACCAACACTCATTCATTTAGTGAACATGCATCTTAATTTGTGATCTTTCTATTTATCCTTAGGATCAGTTTCATGGCAATACTCATGCATACATACTTATCATCATGTGTCCGATACCGTGTTTCTGCAGCAGATATAGTTAGACATAATCTGAACAAACATAGTGATCGTGCACATCCCGTCCCATATTGCCTAGCCTGCACGGGTTAGAACTTATCATAAGCAATCATACGATTCTCGCAACCAACCAATCATAAACGTAAACATAGCATAATGGGTGGCAGGTCCTGCGCCTGCACCCATCTCTCATCTCAGCCCACCGGCCCTATCTATATGAAGGTCACGGTGTTTCGCACCGTAATGGACTTGCATCTCATATGTGTAAGCCTACAATCGCTTCGATACGGGTTGCTAGCCCAGTATCGGAAGGATCCAAATTACGGATATCATAGCTTATTACAGCACTGGACGGTCGCAATCCGTCCGAATGTTGTGCACCATAAATACCACACATAATTCCCTCCTAGGCCGAACGGTCCCGGCGCCCCGGCGTAACCGTTCGAGGGAAGCCGTACCCGTGCACGGGCCATCCGAGTCCATTGACCATGCAATACGCACCATAGCATACAAGTCACATATTCCAATCCATCTCATATTCCATAAACATAGTCTCATTCCATAAACGGTTTCCCGTGCCATAAACGGTTTCCCGTGCCATAAACATAATCCACCATTCATATGGGGAGCTCCGTCGGCGTTATGCCCAACACATCCATATGATGCATGATGCCCAACGGCTTAGTCATCTCATACTCGTATTCAACGCGTACCATTCGTAAGTTATTCTCATAGCATATTTCCGTATTACTTAGTCTTTTCGTAACATAGTGCCCGAGGGCACGCTCAGCGCCATATTCAACGTTCTACGCCTAGTGTTCAATGTTCTCGGAGGGTGCACGTGATGCATATCTCAATATCATCTTCAATGTTCTACCATCATTGCCCTACGCGGCTCGTACCCTTGATGCAGTCGCTTCAATTGTTCGATTGTTCAATGTTCTACCTTAGTGTTCAACGCATACTTAGACCCGTAATCCGTCGCCGAGCCACGCTCGCTAACTCGATAACATCTTACGCATACCATAATACATTTTATTAGACGTGAAGGAAGAGGGAGAGAGAGAGTCAAGAACCGTCCACCTTAAGCCGATACGCCTTGTCGTTTCGCCGATTGAAGCATCTCGCTTCCATAACTTGGTCGCATTGCTAACTCTCGACTTAGCCATTCCTTCGAACCACTCCGTTGATTTGGCCTATCGCGCCCATGCCATAATTTGTAATCCAGCATAAAGGCATAGCCTGCACACCAGATCAACCAACATTAGCACTTGCTCAACGGAACTTATCCTTTGCATCGATTTGATCATAGATTCCAACCGACTCAAAGCTTACTTTTGGCCACGTAACTCTCGCATCGATTCGCATCGATACTTCAGGGTCAACGCAACTCTTCGAGTCAACGACTCATCATAATACACCGATGCGAGTGGGGCATTACACCCCCCCCCCGGTGGCGGCGGCGACCCCCCAGCCCTGCCCGCCCCTGCCCTCCCCACGCCGGCCCTGCCCCTGCCCTCCCCCGCCCGACCCCCCTGCCCGACCCCCGCCGGCGAGCCCCCAGCCCTGCCCGTCCCCGCGAGCCTCCCTCCCCGACCTCGTCCTCCGTCCTCCCCCCACCCGACCCCCGTCGGCCCTCCCCAGCGGTGAGCTCCCAGCCCCGTCCGTCCCCCGCGAGCTCTTCCCCCCGACCTCGTCGCTCGTCGGCCCTCTTCCACACTCGTCGGCCCCCACGGCCCTCCCGTGGCATCGCCGGCCACCAACCCCTCCACCAACGGTCGAGAAAGGAGGGGGGAGGGGGTAAAATTGTCATTTGGGGGTTTTTTGCAACAAAAAATAATTAGTGGAAAATTTAAGAGCATGGGATCTTTTTTTTTGCGAAAATGGCCAATCTAGGAAGGATTTTTTTGTCATTTACACCAACAGAAAATTACAATTGAGATCACTCACCAACTCGTTGCAATTTTCTTAACGAAGTTAACGACTCCTCGATTAGATCTTCTTCTTCCTTCTTTCTTAGATTTTCTTGTGGACAAGCACCATGAATCTCCACTTTTGTGCTTTGTGCTTATTCTTTGTGCCTCCACCCTCACCACATATATATAGGATGAGAAAAATCCTATTTTAGGTTATAATATGATTTCTTAATTAGGAAGCCCTCAAATAAGAATCCTGTTACACCTAAAATAGTCCATCAACTATCCTATTTTAGATTATAGTAGGATTCCTAAGAATCCTATTATATCTAAAATAGCACAACACAATTATGGACATCCAAATCTAATCAAATTAAATATTTAATAAGATTTGGATTCCACAAGTATGTTGTTACCAATCCAGACTGGACTCCAACAATCTCCTCCTCCAGTCTGATGAGAGGTATTGACCCCATGGGTTCTCAACTGGACTCCAGGCCTGTCCTCCACGACAGAATTCCTGCTCCAGCCCCCATGCTACTAATCTCCGATCCCCCGTGTTGCTTTGCATCTTCCTTTGTCTCCAACTTCTCGAACGTTACGTTGATGCTAGCTGCCATGCGTAGCACCTCCTGCACCACTGGGATCCTGCCGATATAAATGAAACGACCAAGACCGAAGTCCCTGACGATCAGCCTCACCGTAAGTATTGGCTGCTTTTCCGTCTTCCACTGGAAAGTGTTAACGTTCCGACGACTTCTTCAACCTTGGCTGGCCCACAAAGCGGACGGTACGGTTCTCACAAGATTCGAACTCCGGAACCTGCCCACCTTCGTGTCCGAACTTGAAGCTCCCCCATACACATGCATCCTCGAGCAGAACATCACGTACTGTGCATGTCGTTGATAACCCACAACTCCCCTTGAACTGTGTGAACGATGATGCTCCCGCCTCATATTGAGTTTGATACAAAACTTGATCTCCTTCCTGGCTTCGAACTGTTGAAACCAATGTCGCTTCGTAAAGATTTGGCAAACCACCTGTCGCCAAATCTGGATCTGTAGAACAACCCCCACCTGGAGATCGACCAGCTATCAGAGAAGACAGACTGACCCTCAATCTTGAATCATCATCATTTGTCGCTTTGTCTCGACGAACCGAATCCTCGGTAACCCTCAAAGCATCTAGAAGCCCCTCTTCAGCAAGTTCTTGACGATCTATCTCCTGTCGAACAACCCTCGAGCCTCTATCCGTGTCTGTGGCCTGCATGTACAGCTCACCGGCTTGAGCTTGTACATGCCACAAGACAAATCTTCCAGAGCCAGCTGTTGGGAACCCTTCATAAGCATCCAAACTTTGCTCCCAAACGGATTGCGACAACCATCATCTGCTAGCCTCCCTACCAAACCAAGTTGTAGCATAAACTCGGTACATGTCGCACACCCCTGAGGACGAATTTCTCACCAAACTCCGTCGTCAAGTGCACATCACCGATGCCTACAACTGCAGTCATACGCTTGTCGTCCATCATCACACGTCCAAACCTGCCAACGCGATATAACGTAAAGATCCTCCTATGTGGAGTGGCATGATACGATGCCCCTGTGTCTATGACCCAGTCTCCATCATGACACATGCCACAAGGTTCCTTTGCGTCGGTCACGGCGATGATGATATCTCCTATTGCTGTGAGATCCTCCTAATATCATCCTTATCTTTGGCCTTCTTAGATTTGAGCTTCATGCAGTTCCTCTTGATATGACCCCTTTCGCCACAGTAATAGCAGTCGTCCTTGCGATCCAAAATCGCAAGATCCTGAGAACTTCCTCATGTCCTCGCTTGTGACTTGGGTCTTCCCTTCCCGTAGGAAGTCACCAGAGCGGACTCCTGCAACGATTTCACTTGTTTATGCCGAACCTCCTTATTCAACAAACTACTTTTGACTACCTCCATCGTGACAACTCCATCAGGCATGGAGTTGCTCACCGACACCACCAACGTCTCTCAGCTTTCCGACAGAGAACTCAAGAGCAGTAGGGCCTGAAGCTCATCATCAATCACCATCTTTATCGCAGACAGCTAATTGATGATACCCTGAACCTCGTTCAGATGTTGTGCCACTGGGGCACCCTCTGTGTACTTCGCGTTGACGAGTTAGTAAATAAGAAATGCCTTGTTGTCAACCTTCTTCCTTTCGTACAACAAATACAGCTTCTCCCACAATGTTTTGTCGAACTCTCCATGGACACGTGGTGAAACATCGAATCATCCAACCATTACCGGATTAATCCAACTGCCTTTCGATCCAGTCGTTTCCAGTCTTCAGTAGCTTTATTCGTTGGCTTTGCGTTGTCGCCCTCCAATGGACTATGCAAGTCCTTGCACCAAAGTAGATCCTCCATCCTTGGCTTCCAAATTGCCCAATTTCTTCTGTGAGAGTGATCATACGAGTGTTCATCTGCTCCGTATACATGATTGCCAGAACCTCCAAAGCTCTGATACCAATTGTTGGGTGCGTGCGGAAGCGTTTGTCAACCCACCTGACCAAAACTAACTCCCGTCTAACGGACACCAAGCACAAGATGAAGACAAGTATATGGCGGTGACATACGTCACATGGATAAATTCTAACCTTTAATAATTCAGATAAAATTATAAAATTGACAGAACTCACGTTGAACCCTTTGCCTTAATAGGTTCAACCCCCTCACCACTCTCAAGAAGAAAAACAGAAGATTACAATTGAGATCACTTACCAACCCATAGCAATCTCCCTAACCGAAGTTGATGACTCCTTGATTAGATCTTCTTCCTTCTGTCTTGGATGGCGAAGTCCTAAGATCAAAGTACGGACTTTTTCTTAGATTTTTTTGTGGACAAGCACTCTGAATCTCCACTTTTGTGCTTTGTGCTTATTTTTTGTGCCTCCACCCTCACCCCATATATATAGGATGAGAAAATCCTATTTTAAGTCATAATATAATTTCTTAATTAGGAATCCCTCAAATAAGAATCATATTACACCTAAAATAGCCCATCAATTATCCTATTTTAGATTATAATTGGATTTCCTAAAATAAAAAATTCTATTATATCAAAAATAGCACAACACCAATTATAGACATCCAAATCTAATCAAATCAAATATTTAATAAGATTTGGATTTCACAAGTATGTTGTTACCAAATCTAGACTGGACTCCAACAGGATGTTGGGTCTAATTTCATATGGCGAGTTCGATGAGTTTTCAGTCAAGTTTTTTGGTGTTTGGTAGGATTTTCAACCTATGTGAAAAATGTACAACGAGTGTCATTCGTGTGTTGGAGAAGCTTAGAAAGTAGAAGGCAGTGAGAAAGATACTCGATTTGAGCGTATATCAGAGAAGTTGAAAAAACCAGTATCAGAGTCAGCGATATAGTGACAGTATACCGTTGTCGGTGTACCGCTGATATACTGGTCTGATAGAGTTTCGTTCTAGAATAGTTCTCATTTTGGCCAATTTTGGTATACCTACAGTATACTTCTACAGGTGTCAAGGCTGAAGGTCAAATTTGATATTTTATTAACATCGTTGTGAAAATAACTCTAGAGGGGGGGTGAATAGAGTGCAGCAGAAATAATCCAATAAAAACTAAGGCAAATTACCAACTAAAATTTATGCAAGCAAGTATAGGAAATAAGCAGAGTAAAGAAGTTGCAAATGCAAACACTGTGATGTATATTGGTGTCCTCGTGGAAGGCAATCAAGTCCCGGATACTCTTGTCCGTTATTTAATCTATTATTTGAGAAATAGTAAAACATCACGTGCTTTGATTCGAATAACACGACGACTTCTTACAACCGCGTACTTTGATCTGAAGAGCAGGCCAACTTTAACACTCGAAGTTGAAAACTGAACTTGGATTAATTTTTCAACCTTTTACAACTCTTCAAAGACTTCTAATCGAGATTATACTTGGCACAATAAGGCTTACGAATTTTTCTTAGAGATTAGAAGATTGTATAGCTCAAGAAGAAATATATTTGAAAGTGAATTTATGAATGAAAATGATGAAAACTCATTACTATTTATAGGACATTTGGGGACCGAGTTAGGCCAGAGTTCGGTTCCAAACTTTCAAAAATTCGAACGTTTGGTTTCCTGTTCTCATGGATGAACGAGTCAATTGAGGAAATATTGAATATTGGGTCATCCAGGGGCCGAGTTTGCCCAAAATTTGTCCAGAGGCAGAACTTTGCCCGAGTTCAATCTTCATAGGGAAGAATGGTTCTGGGTAGGCCGAGTTGTTTGTGGACTTGTGATCAAGTTTGTTTTGTGGATAGAACATGGGTTTTTGGCTAGTTTTGAGTGGACTAGGGTTTGATATATTTTATGGACTGTCTAGCTGCCAGTGTGACTCTATGTACAGAGTCCTAGACACAAATAAATAAAAATAAAAAAGACTGGACGACCAAAAGTTGTATTCTTTGACTTGTGAGCAGTAATATAAATGATGTCATGTAATCAGTTTGTTTGTGCTTGTACTGTATTAAGTCATATCAAATAAAAGCTTAATTGATTATCAAAATCAAGTTGATCATGACCAATTGGGCCAACTCTCTCTCCCATTTTGATAATTGACAAACCGTGACTGATACATCAATACGACCTCTGAAAGCGATGCAGAAAGCTCCCCCGTAAATTGAGAAGTATTGGTACGGTACAGTACAGACATCATATTGTATTAGTTCTCCCCCTTTGTCACTTAATAAAAATAGTCCAACGCCCTGGTAATCGGTGAAGCATCATAGAAACAAAAGAGTGAAGAACAACAGAGTAATACAAAAATAGTACATCTCAGATAAGGAAGCAACAAGAAACATATCATGGCATTGATACTATTGCAAATATCCAGTTCTTAAAACACCAATGAAACGAAAAGCAAAATACATAGTCCATTAGCATGTTCAAAATAACCAAAGAAAATGAAAGTGTGACAAAAAGTGCAAATAAAGTAAAGTGAAGTGACATCTAGAATATCATATGCATCTATCAAAACTAATAGTTCAAATCCAGAATTGTTGCAAAACTACTTATCACCACCAGAAGGAGGGTCCTCAACAGAACGGTTAGGATCATAATATGTAGCAGCAGGGTCTAAGTATCTCAGAACATGAGGATCATCAATCCGATAGTCTAACGCCCGTAGTTCGTATTACGTATTTTGGTATACGTGTACGAAATCCTGACCCGTAATTAGACTTGCCTTGCTTAGCTTGATCCTGGTTTAATCTTGCCTTGGTTTATTTTGGGTTCATCCTGGTTCGACTTGTCTTGACTGGCTAGTCTTGGGTTTTGCATTAGCATGGGTTAGTTAGCATTTCCTGGTTCATGTGGTTTATCCTGGCCTTGGCCTGCATTGGGTTCGGTTGGGTTCGGCTTGGTTGGGCTCGATTTGGGTTGATATGTAAACCCCTACCTACCACCATCCCTCATTTATTAACCCAACAACCATTCTCTCTCCTCATTCATTACTCATTTACTACTTCTTTTCTTCTTTCTTATTTCTTCTCCACCGAGCACCACCGTAGGCAAGTGCAACTTGCTTCATAGAGGAACTCAAGTTATATTGTTCTATTGTCTTCCCCACGAGATTCTAAGACACTTTAGTACTTAGCATTTTTAGTTTCATTGGTTCATTCCATGTAGATCTAAGTTTGTTATATTTTCGGATTTTTCGGTTTTGATCTACTAAACTGGCTTGTTTTCGAAAACTAAGAGTTCTATGTAGAAGGCATTCTGATGTTACGCAAGTTTGGTTTTGGAATGGTTGGATTTCATCGAGTCTTGACCGAGATGGGGCTTTCTTGAGCTCTTGAGCTTTTACGCCTGCTTGTCTTGGCCTTGGAGAGAAGATGAAGTTTTATGCACACGTTCTTCTGTGCTAGCATAGTATTTAGTTTTACGCCCACGTTTAACGTGCCAGCGTAGCATTTTCTCCTTTACGCACACGTTTTAACGTGCTGGCGTAGTATTTTTCCTTTTTACGCATACGTTTTAACGTGCCTGCGTAGTGTCCCCTTTATGCACATGCATTGCGTGCCAGCGTAATCCTTTCTACGTCGAGTTCACTTGAACTCTACGCGGGGGCCACTCGTGCTCGCGTAGAGTCGTGCTCGCGTAGACTCTCCCTCGCTCGCGTAGAGCCTTGCGTGCGTAGAGTTTCACTTGGGTGCTCGTGCGCGTAAAGTTCCGCTTGCATAGGGTGCTTGCTAGCATAGAGCCTTGCCCGCGTAGAGTTCCCTCTCGCGTAGGGCTCCCGCTCGCGTAGAAGCGGTCTTTCCTTGGTCTTGCTCGCGTAAAGCCATTTTTACGCTTGGGGCCTCTTGGCCTAGCGTAGAGGTTCGTTAGCATAGAGTCTTGAGCCCCCTTTTGCGTACCCGATTGTCTTTATGTACTTGCACTTTTCATAAACTTGATAATCACGAATTGATTGACATGACTGGACTGATAATTGTACATAGCATGGTATAACAAGTAACTGACATGACATGACATGACTTAACAAGTAAGCATGATGGGAACTATTGAATGCTGTTGCGACGGCTAGCATGACATGACAAGAATAAATAGCCTAGACACCGTGGATGATTGTGTTTGTACAAGTGAACCAGTATTGTCTTGCATCATGTCTAGGGCAGGGAACCCTGAATACCACGGTCAGGGGTGCCTACTAAAATTGACTAAGGCTAATAACTAGAATAACCCAATAGTCATGAAGAGATTTTCCAGCTACAGACAATTCCGTTATCTGGGCGCGCAAGTGGACTTGTAGCCTGCCGACGAGTAGGGCACATTTCCAGTACACTGTCATGTGTTGCACCCTTCATGAACGGATATTCGATCTGGATAACCTGGATGGTCTGCAGGGCTTGTGGCTGTTGGAATATCTTATTGCATCTTGCTAGTAACTAGGCCTGTGATAACCCTAGTTAGTTAAAGTATCAAGCCGTACTCATTGCTTGGCCGCGATTGATTGGATGGAGTCTAATCCAGTCTAGTCTTGTCCTGATCTTGTACAAGATTGTAACATGACCTGATTGCTTGTGCTTTATTTTATCGATAAATTGTGGAAAACCAAGTTTCGTTCAGATGAAGAGTTACAATCCGGTCTTTGTTTGGTTTAAGGGTTGTAACCTGGCTATCTGAATAGTCCCATGGTTATCGTATCGTATATCCTCATGATTTTTCCATAACTCCAGTTTTAATATGTTATTATGTTTTATGCTAATTGCTGGTTTTAGTTCTTAAGTGAAGCCTTCTTTGTGGCACTTGCTCTTTCTGGGATCTGACCCAGCTGGTTTTGTATGACCAGATACCGGAGTAGCTCCAGAGGATCTCCCTACCTTCCAGCCAAATGATGACCACCAGGCGTAACTAAGGCAACGAGTGGGTTTCCCTTTTGTTCTCCCACTCTATTATAAAAATATTCTTTTGAGACGTTTAGCCGACGAGCACGTGTTAGCTCGTATTGTACTTTACTTACTGTCTGCCTACGGGCTGTAACATGATTGACGAATCCTAGGGTTGATCATGTATGACTAAAACTCTTGCTAGTCTTCACATTTTGTACGACTAGCTTAATGATCATCAAAATATGTAATGTATGGGACGCCTTACTATTGTATATTTGATGCTCTAACATCTTGTAACTGCTATTTCTTGTACGAGATTGAGACAATAGGCTTGTTCATGACCATAAGAGACTGATGGCTTATAGTTAAACCCTCATGTATCTAGACAGCCGTGACCGTATAGCGAGGTGGATTCCATTTCAATATACGTAGCTGGCTATGTATGCCCCCGCTCTCCAGTATTCTGGTTCTGGGGCGTTACATGGTTTTAAGACTTGATGTATATTTCCTAATTAAATGTTTAATTATACAAATATTAGTATTATTATTTAATAATGTGTTCCAATATTTGTACAATATTTTGGACCGGATAAGGGTGTGTGGTATAAGTCCACCAAAGCCACCATTTGATTATCTAATATTTATTATTATTAATGTTATTTTTGTTATGATTAAATAAACATATTTATTATTCTTAAGTTACTATTATCGGTTTTTATTTTTTTATTGTCAAAAGAATTTAAATATATATATGTACCTATGTTTAAATACATTAAATATTTAGATAGATAAGAATAAGAATTGTATTAGGATTTATGGAGATTTTATTGGATATATATATATATATATATATATATATAATGATAAGTTAAAAAAAATAACCCAGGTGAACAGTACCCGCGCAGGGGGGTACACTGTTCACCCGAGCCCTCCCCGCAAAAACTGAGCAACCCGACTATATGTATGCATGTGTACAGAAGAATTCAGAAAAACCTCCAAAACCCTAACCCCTGCCGACCCTACTCACACCCTAGCTCGCCCCTGCCTCCGTGCACCCTCCCCCCGAACTCCCTGTGCACCGCCCCGACTCGTCGAAGGTCGGCCAAACAGCGTGCAACAGGCAACAATGGAAGCAAAGGCAGCAAAAGGGGCAGTGACAAACCCATCTTCGTGGCCGAAAATTTCTCGCATCGCTCCACCACTTTGTGAACCAATTGCATAGGTTTGAACACAACCCTAACCCCTTCTAGTCCCTTTAATTAGTTTTGAACGAATCACGTTAGATTGTCTGGGAAATCGACGCTATAATTGGTGAAAAACTGTTTCGAAACGAAACAGAGTACGAGTTGAAGGCACTGTTTGGAAGGCCAATTTCTCACAAACCATTAGATATTTAGGAAATCTAATTCAAGACAGACCTAGACAACATATACACGAATAAATCCCATCTTGTAGATCACGATTTCATTCAGTGTGTGCGAAGTTATTTAATTTCAAAAATCAGGAAAAACTTTATTTCGAAAACTAAAATTTAATGAAAAACCTCTGATACGACATGCGTCCAGCCAAACCGGACGACATGGTCATGAACCGAAAGCATCGAAAGGTGCGTATCGACTTCGCGGACGTATGGGCTTTGACGGAATTCAAATTGGTTGCGTGTGCGCGATGAATTTGACGCGTATCCGTCGAAATTTACCGTATCGACCTCTTTGTAAATTTTCCAATTATTTTGTGCACGTTCGTCGAATCAAAACAATACTTACGCCAGTAGGACCGTATCATTTTTTTAGTCCTGTATGCCAAGTTCGGTTCGATTCTGAGAAGGTTGATCGGAACGCCTATTTGGCGGGCCCGCGACCCGCTCCAACGGCGAATTTGTGCATGGCTCATCGAAATCCAAAATTGGACATACCGTTGAGTTCGTCTCCTCAAACCGGACCCATAAAGATATAGTTTGACGACTTTAGAGATCGTAGGTTCTGGCATGCGTTTCGGTGCAAAACGGGTCCAACGGTGGACATCGTTTTGACCCAAAATTACGATTTTGCCCCCGTTCCAGAATTGGACTTTTGGACAGGCATTTCCTTGACATATCGTATATTCCAAACATGCTCGTGGTGTTTATTTCAGCATCCGAGGACGTCTGAGGGATTTGGCTTTCATCGCTTCGCTATTCTGACAGTTCGAGCTATTTGACGTCGTTCTTTTGCACACAATCTCAGGCAAGATACCTTACCATATTTACTGCTTATTTTTTAGTCTACATTTTTATTATTGCATATCACTGTTTACTTATTTCCAGTTCTTATAGTTGTACCATTATGATAGTTCCTGATTTATTGTATGCTCAGTGATATTAGCTTTACTTTACTTATTATCCTTTGATTGCATATGGACCCAGAGTTAAGGGACTACCATTTATAGTGTATAACATAAACCTTGACACAGTTGTACCATGAGGTAAGTGTGAGATGAGTAGCATGTAGAGGTACTTGCGTGATGGCTGATCACATGTGCGTATGCGTTAGGGCTAACTGCTAATAGAGGCATGTTAGGAGACTTGGCAGTTAGTAGAGGTATAGGAGTCATGGACGTGACTCTACTAGGCATTGGGTGGAAAGAATAGTTCCTTAACATATGGGCCACGTATGCACTTTCCTATTATTGTCGGTTATCTCCGCTGGAGATACGGTCCTGGATCCTGATACCTGAATTCCTGCTGGCCTCTGACATTCGAGGAATGTTATGCTTTGAGGTCCCTGGTATCCTGATGGGACCATACCTGAGTTTCCTGTACCTGAGCCAGAGTGCCCATGCGTTGAAGGTTTGTTCTTATTGCATAAACACATTAGAATGGTCAGGTAACCGTCGTCAATGTCATATCACCCCGTCCCATTAGTAGCTTGGGACAATGTCGCATTGCGGTATAGTGTAGTACCCCTTGTCCTTGTTTGGTTGTAGTGGTAGTCCACTGTTTCGATGATGAGGTATTGGATCTTGTTACAATTGGGACTATTACTTTACTTGTGATTTATGACATAGTATATATATTCAGTTATGTGGCATGTTCTTTATGTATCTTGTTACGTCCCTCCGAGGACCTGATTATCTCTCCAGGTGTGTGTTTTGTGACTTTTCGCAGGTGTTCTAGCCATGGCCGTGATCTTCTCCATTCATTCGAAGATGATTGCTATTGGTTTGTCTTGCCATTTTATCGATCATTTTCTTGTATATTTTCTTTCATTCCAATTAGTTAGTAGTGGATTTGTCTCCGCCCAACTACATGTATAAATGACAAATTTCATAGTTGATTCGTATTATTATTCTCTTATTTGGTGGATGAGATTTAGTTTTCTTGGTTTACTGTATTTTACAGCTTATGGATACATACAATATTTCCATATATTAGAGTATTCTTCGTATGTATGCAACTGGCATACCTACGTACCTAGTCCTAAGTATTTTGGGACTAGGGCGTTACAAGCTTATAGAAATATAGATACCTAGCATAGAGACGTCCGGTAGGACAAGGATGTGGAGCACACATGGCATCCTTGAATGATTCAAGGGTCATGTCGTCAACAAATTGGAACTGACGACTATTGATAAGAGCGTCACCCAAATTTGGAATATTTATGATCTCATCAAAATCTTTATCGTCAAATTCGATTTGGATTCCACAAACACTTGAAACAATTCTACCATTGTCCGCAGTTAGATTACAATAAAACATCTACATGGCGTTAATATAAACATGGTTTCGGATTGTTACAAGATCTTCAAAACCAAAATCCCAAAATTTAGGCAAATAATTCAGGAACATAATGAAATTGATAGGATTACCAATGCATGTGTTCCACTTACAAAAATCAGTATACCACTCATTAGAGTTTTTGAGAGATTGAAACAATGATCCATCAAAATGTCCGTCCTCCGGGATAGGAGGCTAAACATTGAGTGGGGAAAATCCTCTTGGAAAAGATTTGATGAAGAGGCTTCATCAGTCTTTCTCTTCTTCCTACTACCCCTATTGTACAGTCTATGAGCTATTTAAAATTTGAAGAGAAAAAGTTAATTATACCTTAAAAAGAGAGCAAAAGTAAGAGAGAGAGAGAGAGAGAGAGAGAGAGAGAGAAGCCCAATAATGTCTTAGATCTGAGATGTTGGACTTTGAGATGGCTTGAGAAGGGAGATCCAAGAAGCTAGGGTTTGGAACTATAGGTTTTTGAGGAGGAAGAAGGTAGAGAGTGGATGTAGTTCAGTTCTGGAAATATATATATATATATATATATATATATATATATATATATATATATATATATATATATATATATATATTTTCAAGATATTGCACCAAGCTTATTGCAACAATTATTGCACCAAACAATCTCAATCACACACATATGCATTTTGTGTGTGTGGGGAGCGTGTGTGCGTGCCAACTTTAGTCCAAAAAATTAGGGTTTGAATTTGCTAATGTATTCTGGAACATAAGAGAGAGAGAGAGAGAGAGAGAGTTCGACCAGAGTTTGGTTCCTTAGGTCCAGAATATGAACATCGGGCTTTGTTTCCAGAAGTCAATATTCAAATACCAGTGAAACTTAAAATTCCTACTTTTCGATTAATGAAGCTAAAGTGGTCTTAGGCTAAGGGTTTAGTAAATATATCAGTCAATTGATTTTCAGTGTCAACAAATTCTAGACAAATGTTCCCGTGTAACTGATGATAGCATGTGTGAGTGACATATAGGGTTATTCGTGAGATTAATAGTGTTAGTGTTGTCACATATGGATATGTTCTTATAGAATCGATTATAGTCTTCTAGGGTATGTTTCATCCAAAAAAATTGTGCATAGCAACGTCCTGTAGCTATGTACTAAGCTTCAGTAGTTGACAAAGCGAGAAAACTCTATTTCTTACTAAACCATTAGCATGGCCGGTCCTGAGTTGATGGGGGTCCAAGGCTAAACTTCCAAAATAGGCCCCTATACATAATGTAAAAAAAATATAAATGTAACAAAAAGTTGTTGTCACCAAGATATGAACCAAGGATCTCTAAAGTAAAAGTCTAACATTGTAGCCACTATACCAGAATATTTTTTTATTTAGAAAGGCACATGATACATACTAGTTCTATTGTAGATAAATCCATGTTGGTGACCCCTTTCGTCTAGGGGACCTGGGTCGTCGCCCAGCCTCCCCTGGGCCAGGGCCGCCCCTGACCATAAGACTAATGTTTTTTCTAGGAAATAACATGTGTCATTGGTATTTTTACGGTCGAGTTTACATCCAGCAAAACCATCATCCAAATAACCCGTAAGGTCAAATGATGTGGTTTTGGAATACCAAAAGCCTACCGTCAAAGCTTTTGAAATCCATTTGACTCACAAAAGCTTTTGAAATTAGCATTTTCGAATTTGTCTCCATGATCACTTCGGATACGGGTAATCATAAAGCTTTTTTTCATTTTGAACCTTTTTTTTGCAAAATATCACAAATTCAGAAAATACTTCCCTGTTATTTAGAAAAAAGAAAATCCAAATAAATTGAGAAAAGTCATCAACAATTACAAAGCATATAGCTTACCGTCAAGACTGACGACTCTACTATGTCTAAATAAGTCCATATGTAAGAACTGAAGAGGTCTAGAGGTACTTATAATATTGATGGATTTAAAAGTGGATTTATTTTTGTTTGTTCTTTTCACAATCATCATAAATCATATTTTTTAAATGTTATCTACGATAAGCCTTTTACCAATTTCTTCGATGACAACAGGGGCAGATGCAAGCATGGAGTCGGGTGGGCTATAGCCCACCCTAAAAAATAATCTTTTACATTTTTTTCCATATATTTTTTTGATTTTTTTATATGGGTTAGTCTACTTCTAGCCAACCAAAATATATGGTAGCCCACCCTAGCTATAGTTTCTGGATCAATCCATGACAGTCTTGCAATAGTATCCATATTTGCATGTCATAGTCTCATGTGCCATAGCCAAATTTCATCTTTGCTGGCATAAAGACATCTACCTGCATTATAAGTATCTTCTGATAGATAAAATACATAGATATTAATACCATAACCGATGTCAGCCAGATAAATAATGCTTAGTAGGTTATGTTTTAACCCTGTTACTAAATAAATATTCTTTATTACATGATAAGGAGAGATACCAACATTGCCATTACCAATAATATATCCTTTCAAATTATTGTCGAATGAGACATATCATTCTTTCTTTATCGATAACATCGCAAATAAGGTAGCATCACCAGTCATATGTCATGAGCAACTACTATCGAGAATCCACTTGCTTCTAGCATGAGAGGATTGGTCCACCTACAACATAAGTTGAAGATGTAACATTTGGTACCCACTTCTTGGAGCATCTTAAAAAGCTAGTCTTGAGAATCCATATATATTAGTTCAAATCAACCTGCTTTCTAATTTTAATCTGACGTGAGATGTGTCCTCTAAGTCCACGGTAGTGACATGTAGCATGGACATTGTACTAGGTGCATGAATGTATAAATGTGATATGTTGTGTTGTGTCTTGCGTGGATACTTAGTAAAACGTGTGGTTATGTGAGGCTTTAGCTTTGCTTGCCTTCTTTGGAAATGATATGTCGTGAGTGACTTGTGTTGAGTCACATGTCTTCTGTTATACTGAGTTGTAGGTTGTACTACCTACTTTTTCAATATAATATCTAACTTTTCAGAGCTAGCGTATAAATGATTGCATTTGGCAGTAAGTTCATCTATTCTTTGTATAGCTTATGTTGTACTACTTCTCCATCTTATAGACTTCATTAAGTTTTGCATACTTTTGTGTATTCCTTTTGATACATTCAAGAGCATCATGCAAACTCAATTTTAGAGAAGAAATTGCATTTGTGTCACTAGTAGAGGGTGCATTTCTTATTTCATCTAATAATTAAAAAAGGAAAGTCTATCATTCTCAAGATTTTGTGTTTGGATATCTTTTCTAGCAAGCTTGTATTTGCCTCTGAGCTTCTTGTTATCTTCAAGGAGATCACTAAAAGCATCATAGAGGATTTGTTTTTACCACATTTGTTAATGCCAATAGATATATAGTTGCAGCATTATGAGTACTTTCTTCTTCTTCGGAACGCTTGTTCACTTTCATGCCATATGCTCGTGTTAGCATATTTACAAGTCGAAGATCCTCTTTTGTTTGTGTGTTCATAGCTATTTTTTTTCTTTGTTATAGGACAATCCTTTATTATGTGGCATGTCTTCTTGCAGTTGTAGCACACAGGTTCTTCACCTTTGTAATCTTTCTTCCTTTGGTTTGATCTCTCAAACTTTAAAAAAATTCTAAAGTTCCTGGAGATTAAGACCAGCTCCTCATCGTTTGAATCATCGTCTTCGATTTTATTTTTGGAGATCTTCTGATGATGTGCCTTAAATGCAAAAGTTTTCTTCTTGGTGTTGATTCTTCAAACTCCTTAAGATTCAGCTCATGTGTCATTAGCTTTCCCATGAGCGTCTCAAGAGGTCATGACGGTGAGGTCATTTCCTTCTATGATCGTCGTTTCTTTTGGGTTCCAGTTCTTGGTTTGTCCTTGAAGCACTTTACGTATCTTCATCATTGTTGTATTCCTTGCCAAGAGAAGATAGAAGATTAATAATATCAAGAAAACGTGTAAAAGTTTGTGTGATGGTCACATTGGACTTTATTTTTAAAGGCCTCATACTCTTGTGTCAACCTACTAATTGGATTCCTTCACTTGTGAAGTTCCTTCAAGAGTTACCTCAAAAAAAATTCAAACCACATAGGAAGTAGTACATGTATATACTCTATTAAAATCAATTCTTACTGCAGAGAATAAAGCGTTAATAGCTTTAGCATCGAGACTAGACTATTCTTTTTCAAGATCCATGTATCTATTATGTGGTTTTTCCACAAGATTACCTTCTATAATAATCTTAGCAGGCTTTCTATAGCTATCATTGACAATAGACCATAAATCAAAATCTATAGTGACTTTAAATAAAAACTCATGCATGTTTACAATACGTGTAGTTGGTACCATCAAATAGGGGTAGCCTACATTGTGGATTGGCCCTCACAATTATTAGTGTAGATGGATTTGATAGTTGTCACGGATCTAACTCTAAGGATGTTAGTCATGTTCAAGGGACCTTGCTCTGATACCAATTGAAGGCAATTATAGAGGGAGTGAATAGATTGGAGTAGAAATAATCCAATAAAAACAAGGCAAAATACCAACTAAAATTTATGCAAACAAGTATAGGAAATAAACAGAGAAAAGAAGTTGCAAATGCAAATGCCACGATATATTCTTGTGTCCTTCGTGGAAGGCAATCCAGTCCCGAATACTCTTGTCCGGTATTAATCCACTACTTGAGAAATAGTAGTATACCACGTGCTTTGATCCGAAGGATACGCCGACTTCTTACAACCACGTGCTTTGATATGAAGAGCACGCCGACTTCAACACTCTAAGTCGAAAACTGAACTTGGATTTTCAAGCTTTTACAACTTTTTAAAGACTTCTAACCGATATTACACTTGGCACTAGAAGGCTTAGGAGTTTTTCTTGGGGATTGGAAGATTGTAGAGTTCAAGAAGAAATAGATTTGAAAGTGAATTGATGAATGAGAATAATGAAAACATACTGCTACTTATAGGACTTTTGGGGATCGAGTTCGGTCAGAGTTCGGTCCCCAAACGTTAAAAAATTCGTACGTTTAGTTCCATATTCTCCTGAATGAATGAGTCAATGCAGGAACTGTTGAATACTGGGTCACCCAAGAACCGAGTTCGGCCAAAGGTAGAACTCTGCCCGAGTTTGATCTACAGAGGGCCAGAATGGTTCTGGGTAGGCTGAGCTATTTGTGGACTTGTGATCAGGTTTATTTTGTGGATAGAACATGGGTTTTGGGCTAATTTTGAGTGGACTATGGTTTGATATATTTTTTGGACTATCTAACTTCCAGTATGACTCGATGTACAAAGTCCTAGACACAAACAAATATCAAATACATAAATAAAAGAAAAAGACTGGATGAACCAAACTTGTATTGTTTGACTTGAGAGCAGTAGCATAAATAATGTCATGTCGTCAGTTGTTTGTGCTTGTACTGTATTAAATCATATTTAAAATAAAAGTTTAATTGATTATCAAAATCAAGTTGACCATGACCAATTGGGCCAACACATTGGATTGTGATCAATGACTTAGATCTTTTCGAAATTAGAGTGCATTAAATAGGTGTTTCCTAACCCTAATCCATGATCACCTAATTCTAAAAATTAAAAAGGAGAGTTTTCTGAAAATTGTGACTTTCTAAGAAAGGAATATAGAAATTCGGAGTTTCAGAGGTTGATTCAAAGAGAGATCACTTCGAGTAGATCTTTATTATTCTACTCATTATAATCTATTTTCATTTGATTGAAGTGTTATGGCTATCCATGCAGATTGGAAGAGAAGTTTGTGTATCTTCTTATTCCAATACATTTCCATTTGATACATTCTCCATTCTTCCAAAGATTACAGTAATAATCCAGTACTACAAGGACTATAGAAGAAGACTGTTATTAAGAGGGGCCTATCTGTATGGTCATTAGACTACTTGGAGGAGAAATTGCTATTCCAACCATCACTTGTGGGTGCCTATCAGAGAGTACAAGAGCTCACTAACTGAAGTATTGAAGGTTGTCACGACCCATATCGTTACCTATGGTGCTAGACTACATGTTATAGTACACCAAGATACACATGTACCATATCCACATGGTATAATATACCCCTTATACTATACGTATAAATATATATATCTATATCCATATATATCCTATAATATTGGTATCTATATGATACCTATATAAAGTACATATATGATACCATTACTATTCTAAGCACACCCATGACTTACCTTGCTACTAAGGTATTTACCTTCACCGTTAGAATTACTTTAACCACCTATACATATACATATACACCTATATATACATATATAGATAGTATATCCTTAGGATACCATGTTCTGTCCAATACTTGACATACCCTATACCATAATATGTCATGATACCTTAATTCATTAAGTATCCCACATTTTACACCAAACCTTGGCTACCTTATCTATACCTTATGTAGCATAACATGTATTCTAATATTTTATTTCTATATGTACATATACCTATAGATATCTACCTTTGATCTTTGATACATATATGCATAAATATGTATCATAGGTTACCTACAATTGATACCAAGATACCTATATTCTTACCCTATGACATGTATAGCTATAAATTATAGCAATATGTTTACCTATATACCTATATCACTCATCCTACTCTTGGCACTTGACACCTTAATATTATCTATTACCTAGTTCTAATACTCAATATCTTAGTATCTTGACCAATACCTTATCCTCTTGAATCTTACCCAACTAACTCTCATACTAATACTTGATACCAAATATGATACCTTACTCAAGTTCCAATACTTATTTATCCTTACTCATGGTACATGAGTGTCATAATACCAATATCCTTATGGTATCCAAGTATCACACTAGTGTAGAGACTAAAAATTAAGTTGTGCCACCTATTAAAGTGTTCTATCATCAGATGGCGCCAAATCATTATATTGCACCAAACCATCAAGTTACGCAGCATCAGGTTGCGCCAACATCTGGTTGCACTGGAGTCAGGTTGCGCGAGCGCCACGTGGTGCACTTCCTCGAGAAGTTGTAACGACATCATCATTACCTGACAACTGACAGCACGGAGATTAAGGAAAATCCATTCGAATCCTGCGCAACGCGGCGCTCGAGAAGATTTTGTCAGCATGTAATTAATGCTGACAGCTGGTTCACGTAAGTCATTGAGTGGCACGAGAATTAATCAGTACAGCACAGAAGACCTAGTCAAAGGCGCCAGTCGTTGAGTTGTGCCCATACGCAGCCTCAGAAGTTGGCGCTACTTGATCAACTCTTATTTTAAAGCAGGGTGACGTGGCGCGCAAGCCACCAACTTCGCAGAGCGTGCCCACTACACTGCCCACGATCACGCACATCTTAATCAAACGATGCCACGCGTCTACATCAGTTGGTGCAACCACTCGTGCAGGTTGTTACATTGTGCCCACGTACAACCTGATGAAGCTCACGCAAGATGATCAAACAGTGTTCAGAACAGAGTGACGTGGCGCACAAGCTACTAACTTCGAGGAACGTGCCTACTATACTGCTCACGACCACGTGCATCTCAAACAAACGATGCCACGAGTCCACAACAGTTAGTACAACCGTTTGCACAAGTGAACAGGAGGCGCACAACCTGAAGCGCGTGCAACCCAGAATAACTGCTAAATAGTTATTTCAAGAACTCTATAAATAGAGTTTCAAATAATCTCAAAGGATCAAGAAAGATCATAATCTCTTGCTAAAGTGCTGTTGCATCCTCCAGAGGCTTGTGTCTTCGATATCACATCGTCCAAGGGATAAAGTGATCGTCTTCTGATCAAATTTCTATAGTTGTACTTCCCCAGAAATCATTTGTACTCTTGTATTTTTTTTTAAGTTTTTTATAAGACTTTTGTTTTTGCAAAAAAAATGACGACTCTGTTGGGGACGACTTTCTCCTCCGACGAGAAAGCGACAACTCAATATGATACCGCGTCAATCGGCAAGTCGCAGAAGACCCTGGTCATTCAAGTCGACCAGACAGCCTACGAGGCCATGATCAATGCTGGGGGTGCCAAGTGCATTGCTACCGCTGTTAAGAGCAAGATGCGCTCTGTTTGGACTCCTAAGTCCTCGATGACATAATCCCCTGCCTCTGCGCAACTTGCGCCCATCACTGCTTTGGCACAATCTAAGGGAGATAGTCTTTTGGCTAATCCCTCCACTTCTCCGATTCTGAAATCAAATGAGACTTTATCTCGACACACCGCTATCCAAAATAAGATAAAGCGCCCTTTGGTCTTTTCTTCCTTGGCCTGCACCTGTTCTTGCTTCTGCACAACTTGCGCCCGTCACTGCCTTGGCGCAGCCTAAGGGAAACAGCCGTTTGGCTAAACCCTCCACTTCCTCGACTCTGAATTTGAAAGAAACTTCGTTTCGACATATTGCTGGACAAAACAAAGGAAAGCATCCTTTGGCCTTTTCTTCCCTGGCACAACCTGCACATGTTCCTGCTCCAACGCAACTTGCACATGTTCATGCTCTGGCGCAACCTATGCCTATTCATGCTCTGGCGCAACCTGTACATACTTCTGTACTAGCGCAACGTAAAGAGAAACACTGTTTAGTGGCTCCCTCTTTGCTACCAAACCAGAAGTTTAGTGAAAAATTACTAAATCAAGGAAAACGCTCTTTAGCTTTTTCTCATTCTGCTCGTTGACTGGGTGGAAAGTACTGCTAATTCAGATAGGAATTCTATTCTCCTTAACAGAGACAACCAAATCTCTGTCAGGAAGATGGGTTTTATTCAGAATAAACTTTCCACGCAAAAGGGTATTATGCCTACTCCAAAGAGGTCAGGACAGGATCTACCAACCCTATGTATCTCAAGATCCCGACAAGGCAAACTACTAGTATCTCAAGTAGATGTACAAGTAGCTCCCCTGTCAGACTTGTGCACCTATATCAACAGGTGCCAATCAGGGTCAACTTCGGGAAAACACAAAATGTATCAAGGGCAACCTGCACCAGTTGCTAACTTACACCAGAGGAAGAATGCTGAGGTGAAAGATCCTATGACTTATGCTAACCAACTTAGCACGTCCTTATACACTCAAGGTACGGGACACCTCAAGAATAGGAACCATGTCCCGAATATCATCAAGGATTACGTTCCTGCAACTTCTTCTTGTTCTGTTAGTGACCTCCGTGAACTCTTGATACAGAAGCAAAAAGTTATAAATTTATCCCGTCCAGCAGTGGACCAACAGCATCATTGTAAACACCACCATGAAGTTGTCATCAAATGCTACTGATAGTCGACAAGCAGTCTATCTTTGACCGTTTGAATTACGTTCAGACTCCTGAACCAATCCTGGTGGACGAAGATGAATTACTATGTGCTACTGTCAACATGACATCTCAAAACACTGGGGGTAGAAAATGTCCAAGACGTAATGCATCCCGCAATCCCAGCCAACAGTACTTAGATCGGATTCATGAATTCGATGAAGGAGTATATCAATATACTAGATCAAGGAGCCGAGAAATAATCGGTCAAAGGAATCTTCTTTTCGACCAAGACACAATCAGTCAAAGGAATCTTCTTGATTCTAACCAAGATTCCTTCAGTCAAAAAGATATCCCTATCACTTATTCTGGGGGTAGTTCTTTATGTGACTTTGATGCTGACAGTGAAAGTTCTGAAAGGACCATCCTTTCCACTAGCTCGTCTTCGAGGTCTAGAGAAGTGACTGCTTATGCCGTCATAGAAAATCAAGATACTTCCAGTTCTTCCAGTCAAGAGCAGAGAATTGCTGCTTTGGAGGCTAGTTTGAAGAATATGGCTGAGATGATGACAGGCATGCATGCTGTGATTATGGCACAACATACAGTTCCACCAGTCGTGAATCTGATTCCTACTCAGAAACCTGTAACAACATCAGCTCCCATCAATATTGATCTGGGTATACAATCTCCTCACACCACTTCCATTCCTGCGCAGGCTATTCCAAGTCAATCTGGTGCATGGGTGGTACTTATCATGAGGTACCCCCTCCTAACATATTGAATCAATTAACTACTCTGCAATCAACGGGAGATACCAATGAGGCCGTAAAACTTTTACGTACTCAATTTGAAGCTTTCAAACAAAATGATGGCCTGCAGAAGCTTAGGATCAAACAGTCATATCCCATATAATAGAAAGAGGTCCAATTTCCTCCTAAATACAAATCCCCTACTATTATGTTGTTTGATGGAAGCACGTCTCCAAGTCAATACCTCAATCACTTTGAAGTAATGATTGATCAACTTCAACCAAATAATGCTCTTCTTACTAGAGTATTTGTCGACTGTTTAGCTGGTGCAGCATATGACTGGTATCGTAGTTTACCAGATGGGTGTATAACCTCTTTCGCTGGGTTCAAACAAATGTTCTTGGAACGATTTTATGAGGGAACCAACGACATGACTATGTCTGCGCTCATCAAAATCAAACAACGATATAATGAAACGACTGAACGTTTCATTGAATGGTTCTGTCGTAAAGCACTCAAAATGCCTCTCGGAACCCCAGATGCTTTGACTATAGACACTTGCAAATCAAACCTGTTGCCTATAATCAGCATGTGGATAGGATCAACACAATTCTAGTATTAGCCTTCCTTCATAATGAATGCCAAAGTAGCAGAAGAGAGCGCTGACAAGTTCAAACAATTAGGTATTCCAATGCCTAATCTTGACAAAGATGAACGCGCTACACCAAATAATAGTGGCCGTCAGAACAATCGCAAGAGCAAGGAGACTTTGGCCATTAACCTCAAAGGTAAAGAAGCCCTAGCCATAAATGTAAATCAGCCAATATCTACCCCAACAGCACCACCACAATGGGCACCACGTCCAAAAGAATAATACTCTTTTGATGAAGATGATATCATGAGTATCTTTGATTGCCTCATCAAGAGCAATAAACTCCAACTACCAGAACCTAAACGGCCAGATGAAGTTAGTAAGACAGACCATCTTAAATATTGTGTTTACCACAGGTTTATTGGGCATCCAACTCGAGCGTGCTATGTGCTCAAGGGAAAAATTCAGGAGATGGTAAATTCCGGTACAATAACTCTCCAGCAAGACGAGAAAACTGTAACGGCTAATGTCGTCTCTTTACAGTTTGGAGATTTTCCAGCTCAACTTGTGCAGGACGGTATCATCTCCATCCCGAAAACTACTTTGGAGATTGTTAATCTTCCACCTGCACGAACTGATGGTCTTGTCTCTCCATCTACTGATAGAGGGGAAAATATATGGATCCATCCAGATTTAGTGGCGGACTTTGAAACACCATCTTCTTCCACCAAGTCTAGGAAGGCCACTACAAATAAATCATGTTATATGGTTTCATTTGGTGAACATTATCTTCCACCTCTAACTGCTACCTTCATCTCGGTAGCAGATAATCCTTCTTCTTCTTCCCCTGATAAGACAATATTGTCAAAACCAGAAGTCAAATATCAACCAGCTTTCCATCTTTATAGCCCACAATCTCGTGAATTAATAACGAAAATGGGATATGATCGACAAAAGGCTTCTGGTCTGAACCATGGAAAAGGATCTCCTATACCTCTTTCCTTATGTCTTTCTCACAACCGATCTCGGATTGGTTTGGGTTACTGGATAAACTGTCACAACCCGCACCCAGTATAGGGGCACGAGAAGTGGGTACGTCCAACCTATGCCGTAATGTCGACGATAGAACGCTGTCCTAGGTCACTATCACAAACCAAATACAATATGATATACTCTCCGAACGGAGGACAAATCACAGAAGGTACAACTCAATCACAATCTAAAGATGGAAATAGCACGATATGATAGATATAAAATCTTAAAAGAGAACATACAAACAAAGGAAAGTCTAAGTGTCTAAACGACACAACATCACAAACATCCAAAAAATAATACAACTCTAAAGTAAATACAAATGACATAATAAAATAAGATAAAGCCTAGCTAATCTAGTCTAAGCAGTAGGGATGACGTCCTCAGCTAGAGCTGGATCCTCCTGTGGGTCCAACTCACAGGTGTCGTCTAGATGGGCTCCATAGTAGGTTGGGTAGAAGTCCTCGGTATCATCTGTAATATTTTCAACAGGTCTAGTCAGGACAGGAGCGAGCACAGTATATCTCACGTAGTTCATATCATGGCAGGAAATATAAAGCATGTAAAAGAGTAAGATACATGAACTGTAAGAAGATATACATGAAAATAAGAGATATTTGTAAACTGGAAATATATACATGATAAGTAAGAACTGTAAGTGACTAGTGATTTAGAGCACAATATGGTTATGTAAACAGGTTAGGTTATACAATAAAATGGGACTCCATTATACACGTGGATACAATGGACATATACAATATTTTATACAATAGGGAATTTGATCGCATAACCATTTCCTACTCACCCTCCCCAATCAATATACAATGATCCAGTCAAGTTATGTTATTGCATACGAAGTATAGTTGTACAAGATGATCATGTGGGCACATGAGAGTACACGATTTTATACGATTTGTACACGAATAACACGAACACAAGGAGTACACGATGCCCATGATAAAGTACACAAACATAAAATATTCGATGTATCCTATAAGGGGATAACATCGCATGAAAGATCCATATAGTACTAATCCGTGATAACAAGTGTCATTATCAAGTAAAGTAATCTAGAGAAAGAATATAAGTCGTGACAAGTATGAAACGATCAGAGAATGTACTCGCCTAAAATCCGAATATCCGTGAGAATATAAAGTCCGAAGCGAGGTAACTGAGTCCTATTTAGAGCAATACAAGTCATGAGGTATACAAGGGGATTATAATTTGAAGAATACAATGCATCTACATGTTTCTAGGTCAATCTGGGCCAAAGTCAACTCTTGGTCAACTCTGGTCAACTCTAAAACTCAAACTAAGTCAACTCTAGTCAAATTAGGTCAAACTAGTTAGGGTTTGGTCAACCATGCTCAACTAGTCTAAGTTAGTCTAATCTAGGCTTAAATAAGTTAATCTAGGTTATTTACAATACATAATACCTACACTACATTCACATTCAATTTTCCATTCACATATATAAACAATATCTATATATATATATATATATATATATATATATATATATATATATATATATATATATATATATATATATATATATATATATATATATATATATATATATATATATAGGGTATATATATAGGTTGTGTGTGTGTATAAACATTGTGTAGCATTAGGTAGAGTTGAACTTCTAGTTAACATAAATGTATACATTCATACATGCATATCTACATACATATATACACTCATACATGCATATTGATTCAGTTCATTACATACATATATACATTAATCTCAGGTCCCATGTAGGTTCCCAGGTTCATACAAAAGGAAAATCTCAGTTAACTATATACATGTTGGGTTTTAAAACATTTAGAATATAAGTAAACTTGACAGTGAACCAACAACCTATCCTTAGGAAATCAGAACCAATCTCAAGTTTTTCTACATACAAAACCATTCTCAGGTTTAGGTAATTGCATACAAATTAGGTTATTTCATTCATATTAAATCCTAGGTTTGAATCATTAAATTCAGGTTTAGAAATCTCAGTTTCTTTTACAAAATCAAACCCATGTGCCCTTGTTTCGAATTGGAATATCAAACCAAACTCAATAACTAAGTTCAGTTTATTGTATCATAATGCAACCCTACATTTCAGTTTTAACATTACATTCAACCTAACTTAGATTTTAGTTCACAGTTGAGTTGAACTCCCAGGTTATACAATAACTCAGTCTTCATGCTAATTAGTGAAATGCAATTTACATACATACAATCATTCATCTCAGTTTACATATAGGAATAATTCTCAGGTTTTGACTCAATGGAAATCTCAGTTAACATATACTGTTCAGTCATGCAATTTGTGAAATTTGAATATACACCAACCCATTTGAATCCCCAGTTATCTACACATCCTATCAATGTATTTATAACATGTACAATTTCGTATTTAAACAATTTATTTTCAGTTTAAACACATTAAAAACCCCAATCGAACACAGTATCAGTAAAATCATGTATACCGCTGAAAAATCCTAATTTCGAATATCAAATCAATATAAAAACCTAAATCAGTTCATAAAAGAGAAGAATCACATGTGTACAAGTGTCATAGGGAGGATTTCGTGTCCACATAGCTGGACACGAAGTGTCCAAAACAGGCTAAACGTGTATCAGCAGTCATAGTGAACCTAAGTCTCGTACAGAGGTGTCGGGGTCTCGTGGACACGCCACAAGACACGTGGAGCCATGTGCTCGTGTCTAGAGTGAGTCTAGGTATAGGTGAACGTGTCTAGGTGTCTGCATCATGTCCAACGTACGTTAGGATGTGATACGAAGTATGTATCAGTGGGGAATTTTCGTGCGTACAGTACAGTATAATTTTGGTGCACCCTTAATTACATGTCCGACATGACACGAAGTGTCGTGAAACTCGAGGGGGGGTCTGTCAGTGATGGCCCCCACCTCTGTGCCAAGTTATATGGACCCACGTGTCATATCCATGGAAAAATAAGGATCGGGTAGCAGGGAAGCATAGAACCCCCTGTGTAGTATCTCGTGCACAGTGTGTGTATCCAGTTTGGATACGGACACAGCATGAAGTCACCTCAGAGTTAGGGTTTTGTGTTCTGCACCTATAGGGCTACAAATCCCTTCAAATAGAATTTAAAATTAGCAATATAAATTCCTATCAAGTATTACATCAAACACCTATTCAAAAATACCGATACGTGTCTGATACGGACACGAAATGGACACGATTTCCTACCAAACTTGGGCTACACCTAGGGGAACCCTAAATAGATGCATCTATGTAAATAAATCAGGAATTCATTCGGGTTTGTAGGGTTTTACCTATTGAGAGTTCAAACTCAATGTAAAGGGTTCCGAAATGAGAAGTTCTCTCCACAAGCAATGTCCAAACGAGCTCCACTTCTTGCAAGCAAGCCCCCACTAGCCTCTACTTCTGAAATGGATCCTAATACAAGAGAGTAGCCTCAATTTGGGGTCAATTTAGATAAAGGGGGAGTTATTTGGGGAAGAACAAGCTAGGGTTCCTTGTTGATGTAAAAAGAGGCAAGGTTTTCTAAATGATACTTTATAGGAGGGGGATTACTATTTGTGGCTGCCACTAGATGGATTAGGGTTAGGTTTTAGATGTAGATGAGTGGCTAGGGCTTGTCCACCCAATTTCAAGTCCTTCTATTGGTCCAATTAGTCCTAAGGCTTTCTTTTTCACAAATATCCTAAGGAGAAAATATCCTACTTAGAAATATCTAGATATTGTTAACCTTGTCATTTACTAGGTTATCCTAATCAAGATTCTAAGCTCAAGGCTAACCTTGATTAGGTTAAACTTCTAGGTTAAGGCTTAACTAAAAGATTAGCACAATATTTAATTAATAAAATTTATTTTCATTAAAAGTAAAAATGACCAAAATACCCTTAGGCTAAAAATTGGTAATATGAAATTCTAATCACATGACTAGGCTCCCTTGGTCATGGTTAGTCTCTAGACTTAGCAATTCTAGGGTTACACTAGTTAACCATCAAAATCACAATTCAACATTTTAAATAGTTTTAAATTAATTAAAAATTACTAAAAATCATAACATGGTTTAAATATCATTATTAAATGATTATAATTACAAAATTTTAAAATTACCCTCATTTTAGAAAAGTGGGTGTTATAAGTCTACTCCCCTTAGAATAATTTCGTCCTCAAAATTAAGATGGTAGTACTCCTTCTAGGTCAACACCCCCAACAATCATAGTCTCAAAGTCACACGGTTCGATAATCATATGCGTCTGTCCAAAATCATGATACTTAGAATCTTCATCATGCTAGTGAGCAAGGCTACGGTAATCACAAAGTCCTCGACTAAGGTACATACCTCTAGAATCATGGTATTTAAAATTTTTGCATTGCCGCATGCTTGGCCGCGAAAATATTAAATTTCCATACCCAAGAAATACATCCAAAACCAGACTATATGTCCTCATTATACTAGCTAACATGACTATAGAAGACTCTAGATCCCATAACTGAGGCGACCTAGTCCATACGACTTATCTCAGAAGAAAATTAAATCACAATGAAACACTAGATCAACTTATCAACAAACAAGGAGCAGATGGAAACGAATTTCAAGATAGTTTATAATGAGGCAAATGTAGGAATGTAATCAAAAAAAACAGAACCTGTAAGCATCCCACCTACTTCCTGTGCATCCTCGACTGTCATGGCGAAAGCTCGCCCCTGCTGGCCTCCTCTGGCCTGTTGCTGATGCTGGACAACCCTCTGTTGTCCTGCCGGAGCCCTAACTCCTGCTGCTGCCTGAGCTAATGGTGTCGTATTCTTGGGACACTCCCTACACTGATGTTCCGTTGAACCACAAAGTAAACACATACCCAGCCTCTTCCTGCAGTCGTTCCACCAATGACCTGCCTTCTTACAGAAGTTGCACATAGCGTCTTGTCGCTGTTTGGGTGCCTGCTGGAAATAGGTACGTCCCTGATCCTGAAGTTGTTGCTGAACAGGCCTCTGCTGCTGCTGCTGAATCTGTACATGAGGCCTCTTGGCGGGACCTCTGCTGCCACTAGCTCTGTGAAAGTCCCGACCTCTCTTCAGTTTCAGCCCTAGGTC
This sequence comes from Iris pallida, assembly GCA_029216955.1. Lineage (NCBI taxonomy): Eukaryota > Viridiplantae > Streptophyta > Magnoliopsida > Asparagales > Iridaceae > Iris > Iris pallida. The sequence goes on from JANAVB010003483.1 coordinate 30,625, forward strand.
GTCCTTTGCTGCCATGGCTTCTGCTAGGATCTTCGCGAAAGTAGCATCCCAGTCACTCTTGGTCAAGGATCGGACCTCCCTGATCAAACCTCTGTGGAACTTCCTCGCCTTCGTCGTCTCACTCAGATCCTCAATAAATCTGCTCAGCCGGCAGAACTCTCTGCATACTCCTCGACTGTCTGGTTCCCCTGAACCAGACTCTCAAACTGCTGCTCTATGCCTCCTAGTGCTACGTCTGGAAAGAACTGCTCATTGAACAGCTTCTTGAAGGCTGCACAAGTCTGTCCGTCGGTTCCTACTCTGGGGTCTGTCTGGTACCACGTCCTGGCAAGGTCCTGCATCTGACTGCTAGCTGCCTCTATCTGAAGTTGGGCTGGTATCTCCGCTAGCCAAAATATCTTCTCGATATGCTCGATCTAATCGTCGGCATATAGAATTCCCTCTGTGCCTCGAAAGTCCCTAGGGCGCATCTTCTGGAAATCCTGGATGCCTGGCGTCCGCTGCTGATACTGCTGGATCTGGCCTCCCTGTGGCTGTGCAGTCACCCGCTCCACGGTCGTCCTGACCAGCTGGTAGGCCTCATCTATGCCCGGACAGAAGTCAACAGTCTGGTGCTGCTGCTGCTGCTGATGTGACTCCAAGATCCGCTCTACTAAGGAAAAAAGGTGTACAGTGTCAACCAATCCCACAGGTGGCTGCTGCTGCGGCTGAAGCACCTCAGAAATAATTGGGGTTGACCTCCAAACAGGTGGAGGAATAAGGGACGCTACGGTCTCAGGAATCTGATGAGCCGGACGAGAGGTGGCAGACCTCTCGACAGTATCCTTCTGGTCGGGGTGACAAGATCGTGTCTCCATAACCATCTTGAAGATAGACCAAACAAGGAAATCAATATTGAGAAGGAAACGATATAATCAAAGGAGGACAGTTTATTTCAAAGGGAAGAACTTTTCAACAAGAATTTAGATGACAGGAATTTAGATAAGAGTTTTTCCTAGATGTGATTGAGTACCTCAAAACTTATATCCTATATCCTACCACAGGCTGTAGTGACACTCTAGTTCGAGTACCACTACAAAATTGCACTAACTGTGACTCTCAGGACCTGCATGGGCCACCACTAAAAATGTGTCATGACCTGCACCCAGTGTAGGGGTACGAGAAGTGGGTACGTCCAGACTACGCCGCAGTATCGGCGGTTGAACGCTGTCCTAGGTCACTATCACAAACCAAATACAATATGATATACTCTCCGAATGGAGGACAAATCACAGAAGGTACAACTTAATCACAATCTAAAGATAAAAATAGCATGATAAGATAGATATGAAATCTCAAAAGAGAACATACAAACAAAAGAAAGTCTAAGTGTCTAAACGACACAACATCACAAACATCCAGAAAATAATACAACTCTAAAGTAAATACAAATGACATAATGAAATAAGATAAAGCCTAACTAATCTAGTCTAAGCAGTAGGGATGACGTCCTCAGCTAGAGCTGGATCCTTCTGTGGGTCCAACTCACAGATGTCGTCTAGATGGGCTCTATAGTAGGTTGGGTAGAAGTCCTCGGTATCATCTGTAATATTTTCAACAAGTCCAATCAGGACAGGAGCGAGCACAGTACATATCATGCAGTTCATATTATGGCAGGAAATATAAAGCATGCAAAAGAGTAAGATACATGAACTGTAAGAAGATATACACGAAAATAAGAGATATTTGTAAACTGGAAATATATACATGATAAGTAAGAACTGTAAGTGACTAGTAATTTAGAGCACAATATAGTTATGTAAACAGGTTAGGTTATACAATAAAATAGGACTCCATTATACACGAGGATACAATGGACATATACAATGTTTTATACAATAGGGAATTTGATCGCATAACCATTTCCTACTCACCCTCTCCAATTAATACACAAGGATCCAGTCAAGTTATGTTATTGCACACGAAGTATAGTTGTACAAGATGATCATGTAGGCACATGAGAGTATACGATTTCATACGATTTGTACACGAATAATACGAACACAAGGAGTACACGATGCCCATGATAAAGTACACGAACACAAAATACCCGATGTATCCTATAAGGGGATAACATCGCATGAAAGATCCATATAGTACTAATCCGTGATAACAAGTGTCAGCATCAAGTAAAGTAATCTAGAGCAAGAATATAAGTCGTAACAAGTATGAAACGATCAGAGAATGTACTCGCCTGAAATCCGAATATCCGTGAGAATATAAAGTCCGAAGCGAGATAACTGAGTCCTATTTAGAGCAATACAAGTCATGAGGTATACAAGGGGATTATAATTTGAAGAATACAATACATCTACATGTTTCTAGGTACTGGGCCAAAGTCAACTCTTGGTCAACTCTGGTCAACTCTAAAAGTCAAATTAAGTCAACTCTAGTCAAATTAGGTCAAACTAGTTAGGTTTGGTCAACCATGCTCAACTAGTCTAAGTTAGTCTAATCTAGGCTTAAATAAGTCAATCTAGGTTATTTACAATACATAATACCTACACTACATTCATATTCAATTTTTCATTCACATATATAAACAATATATATATAGGGTATATATATAGGTTGTGCGTGTGTGTATAAACATTGTGTAGCATTAGGTAGAGTTGAACTTCTAGTTAACATATATGTATACATTCATACATGCATATTTACATACATACACATATACACTCATACATGCATATTGATTCAGTTCATTACATACCTATATACATTAATCTCAGGTCCCATGTAGGTTTCCAGGTTCATACAAAAGGAAAATCTCAGTTAACTATATACATGTTGGGTTTTAAGACATTTAGAATATAAGTAAACTTGACAGTGAACCAACAACCTATCCTTAGGAAATCAGAACCAATCTCAGGTTTTTCTACATACAAAACCATTCTCAGGTTTAGGTAATTGCGTACAAATTAGGTTATTTCATTCATATTAAATCCTAGGTTTAAATCATTAAATTCAGGTTAGAAATCTCAGTTTCTTTTACAAAATCAAACCCATGTGCCCCTGTTTCGAATTGGAATATCAAACCAAACTCAATAACTCAGTTCAGTTTACTGTATCATAATGCAACCCTACATTTCAGTTTTAACATTACATTCAACCTAACTCAGATTTCAGTTCACAGTTGAGTTGAACTCCCAGGTTATACAATAACTCAGTCTTCATGCTAATTAGTGAAATGCAATTTACATACATACAATCATTCATCTCAGTTTACATATAGGAATAATTCTCAGGTTTTGACTCAATGGAAATCTCAGTTAACATATACTGTTCAGTCATGCAATTTGTGAAATTCGAATATACACCAACCCATTTGAATCCCTAGTTATCTACACATCCTATCAATGTATTTATAATATGTACAATTTCAAATTTAAATAATTTAATTTTAGTTTAAACACATTAAAAACCCCAATCGAACACAGTATCAGTAAAATCATGTATACCACTGAAAAATCCCAATTTCGAATATTAAATCAATATGAAAACCTAAATCAGTTCATAAAAGAGAAGAATCACATGTGTACAAGTGTCATAGGGAGGATTTCGTGTCCACATAGCTAGACACGAAGTGTCAAAAATAGGCTAAATGTGTATCAGCAGTCATAGTGAACCTAAGTCTCGTACAGAGGTGTCGGGGTCTCGTGGACACGCCACAAGACACGTGGAGCCACGTGCTCGTGTCTAGAGTGAGTCTAGGTGTAGGTGAACGTGTCTAGGTGTCTGCATCGTGTCCAACGTGTGTCAGGGTGTGATACGAAGTATGTATCAGTGGGGAATTTCCGTACATACAGTACAGTATAATTTCGGTGCACCCTTAATTACGTGTCCAATACGACACGAAGTGTCGTAAAACTCGAGGGGGGTCTGTCAGTGATGGCCCCCACCTCTGTGCCAAGTTATATGGGCCCACGTGTCATATCCAAGAAGAAATAAGGATCGGGTAGCAGGGGAGCACAGAACCCCCTGTACAGTGTCTCGTGTACAGTGTGCGTGTCCAGTTTGGACACGGACACACACGAAGTCACCTCAGAGTTAGGGTTTTGTGTTCCTCACCTATAGGGCTACAAATCCCTTTAAATAGAATTTAAAATTAGCAATATAAATTCCTATCAAGCATTACATCGAACACCTATTCAAAAACACCGATACGTGTCCGATATGGACACGAAATGGACACGATTTCCCACCAAACTTGGGCTACACCTAGGGAAACCCTAAATGGATGCATCTATATAAAGAAATCAGGAATTTATTAGGGTTTGTAGGGTTTTATCTATTAAGAGTTCAAACTCAATGTAAAGGGTTCCGAAATAAGAAGTTCTCTCCACAAGCGATGTCCAAACGAGCTCCACTTCTTGCAAGCAAGCCCCCACTAGCCTATACTTCTGAAATGGATCCTAATACAAGAGAGTAGCCTCAATTTGGGGTCAATTTGGATAAAGGGGGAGGAATTTGGGAAAGAACAAGCTGGGGTTCCTTGTTGATGTAAAAAGAGGCAAGGTTTTCTAAATGATACTTTATAGGAGGGGGGATTACTATTTGTGGCTGCCACTAGATGGATTAGGGTTAGGTTTTAGATATAGATGAGTGGTTAGGGCTTGTCCACCCAATTTCAAGTCCTCATATTGGTCCAATTAGTCCTAAGGCTTGTTTTTTCACAAATATCCTAAGGGGAAAATATCCTACTTAGAAATATCTAGATATTGTTAACCTTGTCATTTACTATGTTATCCTAATCAAGATTCTAAGCTCAAGACTAACCTAGATTAAGTTAAACTTCTAGGTTAAGGCTTAACTAAAAGATTAGCACAATATTTAATTAATAAATTTTATTTTCATTAAAAGTAAAAATGACCAAAATACCCTTAGGCTAAAAATTGGTAATATGAAATTCTAATCACATGACTAGACTCCCTTGGTCATGGTTAGTCTTTAGGCTTAGCAATTCTAGGGTTACACTAGTTAACCATCAAAATCACAATTCAATATTTTAAATAGTTTTAAATTAATTAAAAGTCACTAAAAATTATAACATGGTTTAAATATCATTATTAAATGATTATAATTATAAAATTTCAAAATTACCCTCATTTTAGAAAAGAAGGTGTTACACAAACTCTCTATCTTGCCAAAAGAAACCTTTCAGAAATAAGATCCAGGCAAAGAGTTGCAATATGGTGTCCTTTGAGCCTGTATCCGAAGAAGAAGTCTTAACTGGTACCAGGTCTGGGAAACCTTACCTAAGAGACTATTCAGAAGGTCAAGAAAACCCTGCTCCAGCTCTGAAGGTTCCTTAAGCACCATCTTCTCATGCTGTCAATGTTCCATCAGCTTCATCACCTCTAATAGAGCCAACTCTTTCCAAACCGACGACAGCTGACAAAGGAAAATAGCATGTCCATTTTGATAAAGTATTGAAGAATACTCTAACTTTAGGACTTGAGAAGCCATATAACTTTGATATACTGGCTCAGCTGGCCAATACCCCGGCAAGATTATTAATTTTTGAACTACTCCGTCTTTCGAAAGAAACTCGAGAAACATTGAGTGAAGCTTTGACGCAAGCTGATACTTGTCTAGCACTTCTCAAGAAGCCAGAGGATGAGCCTATAACATGTCTTCATTGTCATAGTGTGATGGAATTGATGCCAAACATCACCTTTACACAAGATGATATGCTGTTGGAAGATAATCGTCATGATCGACCCCTCTACTTCACGGGATATGTCGATACCATGAAGGTTGATCGTATTTTGATCGATCCTGGGTCTGCACTTAGCATCATGCCAAAGACTCTACTAGATGCATTGAAGATTCCTGTACACAATCTTTCAACAACCATCACGACAATCTTGGGATTCAATTCTGGAAGAAGTGAATCTTTAGAAAAGATTCGCCTGAAAGTTCAAATAGGCAATCTTTGTACAAAGGTTACTTTCTACGTGATTGATAATCACGGCTCTTACAATGCTTTGCTAGGAAGACCCTTTCTGCATGAGCATAACATTGTACCATCCACTTTACATCAATGCTTCAAATATGTGGACGTCAATAGAGAAGTCCAAAAGGAAGTAGCCGACCTGAATCCTTTCAGAGGGGTTGAAGCGTATTTTACAGACTCTCGAATGTACAAGGAGGAGTTCATAAAAGTTGTATTGGTGATGGATAGTGAGAAAGATCAGAAACATATTTCAAAAGATGTTCTCATGATCTCCGTCAAAGGATGTGCTATTCATCCCTCTTCTTCTCAGACATTGACTATACATCTTTCCTCTCATAACAAACAGCCTCCTACTATAGAATGAGAACAAAGGGAGCTTACCTCTTATGAGCCTCTTGTTATTGACCTTCATCGTAACAAACCTTCTCTTTCTCCTTCTCCTCCTCTGGTTATCAACCTTACTAAGCCTTCTGTTAAGGCTAAGAATCATGTTGTAAATGATGATGTACAAATCAATAAAGTAGCATCTCCTTTACAGTATACTGACGTTCTTTATTATACTCGATTTATTTAAAAATGTTAGATAACTTCGAACCACTTACCATAGGAGCAGTTGAAGCTTCCCAAAATGAAGTATTGCTCGAGCCAATGTAGGACTCCTTCTTCTTAGTTCCTTCCAGGAAGAAAGATGAACTTTCTATACTTTTTAGTAAAGGAACAAAACAGAAGATCACGCCTGATAGTAAAGAAGAAAATCACGATAACAGAAGACTTCAACTACGTCATTATAGTCAGCAATCAAAAGATATCATTCAAAAGATGGGCTATAATTTTAAAGCTGGTCTCAATGGCGGCAAAGGAAGGCGAACTCCTATTCATATTCCTACTCCGAAAGAAAAATCACAACAATACTACAGCAAAATGAAACAGAAATTAGGTTATACTTCACCAATTCTGACTCCAGAAGTCTCCGAATCCGAGGAAGAAGAACGATCTAACTCTTCTGATTCTATCTCATGGGATTCAGACACCAGTGTAGGGCACGTCCATCGCGTGACTCTATCTTCTAATATGGTAACTGTCGAAGTCTCAGAAGATAATAGAGATTTTGTCGAAGCTTCTGAATCTGATCCATGGGCTCAAAGGATGGCTATTCAATGGGAGCTTCGCTTTGAACAACGCGAGCCACCTACTGAAGATCAGTAGGTTCAAGTCAATATTAGAGATAAAATTTCCCCAAAACCGATATTTGTCAGCAAAAGCCTCCCTGAAGCAGATAAATAAGAGTTCTGGTATCTCCAGAGTCAGGAATACCCTTCCTCTTAAAATACCCAGTTGAGTCTATACGAATCATCAATTTTGTCTTTTGAAACCCAGCTGTTTTAAAAGATATCTTTTTTTATGATAAATCTGTATTATCACAAATATCATCTTTTTAGACATGATATCCTGCCTTTAAGTCCTAATCGATTTGAAGATCATCAATAGAAGAAAAAACGAGTTCACGTCCACATTACCTCTGAATTCTATTTTCTATATCAATAGATTCACGTCCACATTACCTCTGAATTCTATCATCTATATCAGCGACTTATTATGTCCACATTACCTCTGATAAAGTCATCTTTTGAAATGACAATATTCTGAGTCATATTCTGTCACGTCCACATTACCTCTGAATAGATATAATTAATATTATTATTTTCTTTTAGAGGATATGTCATGTCAGGTACCTCTGAACATATTTTTCTATCCTTATCTATTACTTATATCTACTATAGGTATATAATAAGTAATAGAATCACAAAAAGAGCATTATTTTTTTGCCATAATATTCAAAATATCAAAAAAAAGGTACATCATTTGAAAGGCAAGAAGATAAAAAGATCATATAGACTGCTTCATTGGGGAGGCTGAGTGCTGAGATCAATGATTAATCTTTTCAAATTCTCAGCCCTCTCTACTATGGAGTCAAGTATCCTTTGTCTTGCAAGAGCACTCCCGGATTCTGGATATAAAGGTTGCAGCATTTTTGCTCGATGTTCCAGTTCTGCACCTTCAGTTTGGATAAGTGCATCCCGTTGCCTCCTCAGGTCATCTAATTGGCTTGCAGCAATTTGATGCATCCCTAATACTTCTTCTTTGCATCGTCGAGCTGCTTTAGCTGCTTCTTGAAGCCGAGCCATTTCAATTTTTAGTTCCTGGAGATGAACTTGATATTCAGCAGCTTCCCTTTCTTTTTCCGCAGCTTCAGTCTTATAGATTTCAACAAAAGAAGTTGTTTCGACAATGCGAGATTCCAATTCTGTAGAATACCGTGAGAAAGCTACCATAGAAGCTTCAAACTCTGCTTTTCGTATTGCAGCTTCATGAGCCATCACCTCGCATTCAGCATCTACAAGTTTTTGGATATTTCCTCTTGTTAGGTCTTTGTAAGACTTGATCGATTCTTCAAGTTCATTCAAAATATGATCTAAGTAATTGACTCTATCCAGATCACCGATCTTGCAGATGGCTCTAATGATGAAGGAAGAAGGGACCCTTACTGATTCATAATGTTGGTCCTTTTCTATGACCATTTGAATTAAAGGCTTCAGAGAAGTGAAGAAAGCATTAGTATAAGCTTCGACAATAGCTCTATTCATCGCCGAAATCCTCGGGGTAGCTATGTCTATTGGAATTCTTGTTTCCAAGATAACTGGTGGAACTACATATTATACCCAGTAGACCTAAGTACTGGCATCATAGAAGAACTCCCCTCTCCAGTTTGGGTCCCCATATCCAGAGGAGCCATGGTCGAGCTAAAACTGTAGGTGGTAGACGCAGCTTTTGCAAGCATCCTCGCAGGACCTACTATGATCAAGATACACAGTCATTACATATAAATTACAGGAATTAAGGTAAATAAAAGTCAAAATTTTACCTGATCCCGGCAATACATATGGAGTTTCACGAGACATGTCCAGATCAGAACGAAATCTGGCCATGGTAGTTTCAGACACAGTTGTATGACTGTTCCCAGCTTCGGAACCGCCTGATAAGAAACGGCTGCTTTCGGCCCCTGATTCTGCCGGGTTAACTGGGGGAATCTCTTCTGGATCCCTAACTTCAAATATTTGTTCAGTAGGGGTCTGAGTCTCTGCAACCACAGTGTTGGGATTTTTATTATTCCCAACATCTTCAAGAGCCGTAGTTTGATCATCTTTATCTTCAGGCTCATTAGTTTTTAAGCTCGGATATCCCTCCCCAACAATTGGATTTTCTTCATCCTCAATAGTTATATGGCATTTTTCAGTTGATACCAGGGGGCATCTGCTAGAACTGGTTCTTCTTCGACAATATTTGCAGAATTATCTCCGATTGATACATCACAATAGTCACAATCCAGGAGGGCGTCTATCATCTCTCGAGCTTCTTGAGAACGAGTAGGAGTTTGGGTGGCCAGAAGATCGGCAGCTCCAGCTTAAGATTCTATAGGAGGCAACTCTTCTCTGGAGGGCTCTGGGACATTTGGAGCAGGGAATGACAATGTTACTCCTGCCGCAGCCAGGGTAGTTATGGAAACAGTTGTCCGTGCAACTTGATATCCTTGAATTGCCTCGGTAGTAATTGAGACTGGAATATCAGTTGCTGTAGTCTCTGCGGATGAAAGAAAATAATATCAATATATATCATTCAGATATCAAAATTTTGCTTAAAAGTATAGAAATTACCTTTTTGAGAGGGTAGATCCTCCTTTGAGGGTAATGATATGTCAAAATCCTTTTTGAGGAAGGAAGCGACAATGGTTTGACGTTCTGCTCGAGTCACCAACAATTTTCTTCTAGCCTTCCATAGTAGAGGTGCTACAGGTTCTTCTTCGACCTCATCAAGGTCATCTGGTATTCTGTGCACTTCTTCTCGGATGACTACACTCTGTTTTGGAACTGAAGGAGGAGTTATTTCTCCTTCCCCAAGAGAAGTTCCACCATGTATCTGCTTCGACTGAGACTGAGTTATCCTAGTGGTAGGTTGTTCACTAATCATCAAAGTAGTCTTCATCTTTTTCTTCCCCGGTGCTTTAGGAGAAGAATGAAGATCTTCATGATGCAAAGAAGCAGAGAAATCTCCAGTCTTCCTTTTCTTAAGTCCCTTGGCAGGGGACTCTTCCTTTTGGACTTTTAATGATACGTCCAATGGCTCGTTTACTTCATCTAAAAAGCCTACAAGAGAAACCTCTAGAGGATCATCGGCAGGGTCTCGATCTTCTGCATCCCTGAATAATTGTGCGGTATGAACTCCAGCTTTCGATCGCTTATCACTGGCAAAATTGTGGGCCAGATGAAAGTTTTCGGCAAAAGTGTTTGTCGAAGTATAGAAATTCGCATATGTGTATAACATACGCGGACCCCGAGCAAGATTATGGGGCATGGAGAATATAGCCTTAGTATCTCTGGCATTATAATATCTCCAAGTCCTAGCACCATCAATCAAAAAATCTTTGGCTTGAAGGCAAGTAGTGGCATTTCCCACATGCAGCTGGTCATAACCAAATTGCCGAGCGAATCGACTTGGCAAATATGGTTCTAGAAAACACTCTTCCTCAAATCGATATACTAGATGAGACGGACGGATTGTCTTCAACCATGCAAAAATAGTTGGAGATAGATGAAGAGGTGCTGCTTCTAAATCTATCAGCTGTGGAGGAAGATTCTCATATCCTTGGAGAGGGGAAACACATTGAAATCTCCATCCAGATCCTCGATTCAAAGCTCTTCTGCATTCTGAAAGTGCGTTTATATTCCAATGAGCATTTGAATAACGCCTGATGAAATTACCCCCAACTTCACCCATATCAGGGTCCATCAAACTGGGATGGTGTAGTAATAACCACCCGAATAAATAAGTATATGGCATTTCAGTACGGGAGAAATTCAGTCGAGCAGCCTTATCATGCAGCATAGTGTCTACAAAAGAACGCAGTCATATGTTTAGGCGACAAGTCATCGCTGAAAGAATGTCCATCTTGTGGCCAAATACTAGACGCACAACAGCAAATAATATGCTTCTGTGAAATCTATCGACTGCACTGGCCCCTGGAACTACAAACCGTCGCAGCCATAAAGCAAGAAAACCCGCCAATTGGGCTTCTTTTGACATGGGTCTATAACCCTGTCTGAGATAACTCTTAATAGTAGCACCAGCCTTGAAGGGGTGCCAGTCCACATCCAAGATGTTATCTGTATGCTTGGACTTTTCTATCAGTTTTTCTATGTCGCTGCGACTGAGCGGTTGGAAGAAACAAGGATCGCAAGCTTGACTCTCGATTATCTTGTCTTCAAAGATATGGCCTAAAAATAAATACGACAACCACTTAGTTGTATAACAAGTCCCTGCGGAAGCACTTTTGTAATAAAGGGAGCATATTTTATAATGGCATAGAAGCTCCTCGAACACGGTCACCATTTGAGAGTTTTCTATAGAAAGAATATCCAATTCTTCATTAGTGGGCACATACTCTTCATATAGGTTATTACCTATTGGAAGATGTGAAAAATATTTCATCTCATGAAGTGCAAAACCAATTTCCCCGTGACGGGTCATGAAGGTACCGGTTCTGTCATTGTATCTTTCAATCAGAGCCAAGAACATATGAGCATTTGGGTGAAAGCCATGAACAGTAGTCCAGATGGCCTCATAAAGATCTAGTTCAAGAAGTTTGTCCTTGAACTGATCTAAAATCCAGATCACTAAGCTGCTCTAACATTTCATGTCTGGGTTGACTAGGCCTGTTAAGCGCATGGCATGATCTGGGTATCTTCCTTCAGCTTTAGCAAACGTGTTTGCAAATATGGGCAACCCTGATGGGAAGAAGTATCGATGAATCTTCTGGAGGTATACAACTCGGCTTCAAACCCCTTAGATGAGAACTGTTCTTGTCTGAAGTACTGAAAAATAGATCCTTGCTTTGCGGACCTAACCTATAACATATTTTTCCAACTCTGGCTTGCTGAATTGGAGTCATGTCCCATGCCATCCGTCGAGGGTGACTGGAGAAGTCATATCGGGACAAGGACAAATGTCTGGACATATCAGTGAAATCTGTAATTCTGTCTTTACATTGATAGATCCTTTCTTCTTTCTTGGTCTTTGGTTGAGATGTTTTCTTCACTGCATCTCCAAATAAGAAAGTTGGTTTCTTATGAGTCATATTATCTACACTTTCCAAAGGTTCACCATTCATCAGACATAACAAAGTATTGCTTTCTTGAGCAGTGAGAATGGCCCTTCTGGATTCAGGTCCATCATATTGAGGATATGAGTCATGAGATAAATCTTCTTTATATTCTGGTATATTGAAAGTTGAAGTATATTTTCCAGCATCAAGGTCTTCTCTAAGATCAACTACAAAAAGAAGGAGAATAACAAAGAGTCAATCTCAAAAGAGTTCTATTCTATGGAGCAGAACACACAAAAGAAAAGACATAGGTTGTGCGACGTTTGTGTTGTGCGACTTCCGTGTTGCGCAAACATCTATGTTGTGCGATACTATGTTGTACGACATCTGGTTGCGTAGTATCTGTTTTACGCGACTTCTGTGCTGTGCGACGTCTATGTTACGTGTGACATCTAATTGCACAGTATCTGTATTACACGACATCTGTATTGTGCATGATTTTAAGTTGCACTACTTTTTATGTGCATTTCGCACAAAATCAGAAAGTACGAATTTAAAAATCGCGCAACACAGTTCGTGAATAGCAACCAAACTCTAAAAAGAGAAGGCGCAAGTTGTGAAGTATGCCCACACTCTAAAAAGAGGTAGCGCACGTTGTGAAACGCACAAATCGACCAAAACACTAAAAAGAGTTGGTCAATACAATCGACGTTCACCTTCAAGTATCGGGTTGGCTCTTTCAGTCCTTGATGACGGTGGTTCATATTGAGGCACTTTCATTGGTGGTGTACGGGATGAAGACTCAGCAATGGCTTTTCCCTTGGCAGCGGCAGACTTCTTTGGCGCCATTTGAAGATCGTCGAGAGAGCTTCGAGAGTTTAAAAGAAGAAGATGAGAGAGTTTAAGAGAATTAACTTTCGATAAAAAGTTAAAAGTTCTCTTTAGTCGGCTATTTATAGCTTAAAAACTCTTTTCAAAACTGTTGCGCAACTGACGCTTAAAATTCGGAGTTTTGGTTGACCAGTTGACTGGCACAATCCAAACAAAACTAGCATAATTCAATGTATTTCAAAACTTTAAAGTATTTTCAAGTTTCGAAAACTTTGAAGGGGGTCTTGTAGAGGCCAAAAATTAAGTTGTGCCACCTATTAAAGTGTTCTATCGTCAGATGGCGCCAAATCATTACATTGTGCCAAAATATCAAGTTGTGCAGCATCAGGTTGCGCCAACATCTGGTTGCGCTGGAGTCAGGTTGCGCGAGTGCCACGTGGCGCACTTCCTCGAGAAGCTATAACGGCATCATCATTACCTGACAACTGACAGTACGGAGATTAAGGAAAATCCATTCGAATCTCGCGCAACGCGGCGCTCGAGAAGATTTTGTCATCATGTAATTAATGCTGACAGCTGGTTCGCGCAAGTCATTGAGTAGCACGAGAATTAATTAGTACAGCACAGCAGACCTAGTCAAAGGTGCCAGTCGTTGAGTTGCGCCCATCCGCAGCCTGAGAAGTTGGCGCCACTTGATCAACTCTTATTTTAAAGCAGGGTGACGTGGTGCGCAAGCCACCAACTTCGTAGAGCGTGCCCACGACCACACGCATCTCAATCAAACGATGCAACGCGTCCACAGCAGTTGGTGCAACCGTTCGCGCAGGTTGTTACATTGCGTCCCCGCGCAACCTGATAAAACTCGCGCAAGTTGATCAAACAGTGTTCAGAACAGAGTGACGTGGCACGTAAGCCACTAACTTCGTAGAACGTGCCCACTACACTGCCTACGACTATGCATATCTCAATCAAACAATACTACACGTCCACAACAGTTAGTACAACCGTTTGCGCAAGTGAATAGGAGGCACGCAACCTGAAGCGCGTGCAACCCAGAATAACTGCTAAACAGTTATTTGAAAAACTCTATAAATAGAGTTTCAAATTAATCTCAAAGGATCAAGAAAGATCATAATCTCTTGCTAAAGTGTCGTTGTATCCTCCAGAGGCTTGTGTCTTCGATATTACATCGTCCAAGGGATAAAGTGATCATCTTCTGATCAGATTCGTATAGTTGTACTTCCCCACAAATCAATTGTACTCTTGTATTTTTTTTCTAAGTTTGTTATAAGACTTTTGTTTTTGCAAACAACTAGTACCTTACCCAAAACTTTAATATCTTTACACATAACTTATTTATACTTGGCTCACTTGATAACCACTTGTATCAACATTAACACACACTAACTAGCACATATCATCTAACAATAATATATAAACATGTACTATATCATACATATACTTGACAATCTATGATACTTGCATTCACTAGTATCCATACTACATAGGCTCATAGGATACACAAAATGTCTATATCGTATAGTCAGTTTTCTACTTGAAACCAATATTGTACCTATTAGACCTATTCACTAAATTCTAGGATTAAAGTATGTCGTAACCATTCGTATCAGCTTTTCGAAACTTCAAATGGTTCACATTTTTCGTGTCCGAAAGCTCCCGGAATAGCAAAAACACCGAAACGCGCTCGTCTTTCGGACAGCTGATACTCAAACAGTTTTACAGAAAGTTCTAGAATAAATTTGGAATATTAATATATATATATATATATATATATATATATATATATATATATATATATATATATATATATTTGGAAAGCTAACTTCGATATGGTTTTTTTTTTTAAAACGGAAGATTAATCGGAGTCCTGAGCTAGGAGTTATAGCATGTCTAAGTTGCTATGGCTACTAAAAATGCGGATAAATATTATGACAAATTTGGGTTGTTTTGGACAAAAGAACATATGTATACACCCAAATCTAATCGTGTGTAACATGAGATACCATGACAAAATATCATGTATCCTATTTAGGACATATACACACAATCTCGACTCAAAAAGGACACTAAAATCCCTTTAGAGACACGTATTGAACACTTGATGGTCACAAATTCGGATTTTCCTCAATTTAGCCACAAAAACTCATAACTATTACTATAGGGCCTTCTAGTGCCTAGTTCTTCTCCTTAAGGGTGGTCCTTAGCCATGGATGGGTCCCTATAAATTATTATGACAAATTAACAATAAAATTGATGGGAATATGAATTTATAACTATTAGGAGATGGATTCTCAATGAAACTCCTCCAAATGACACAAAACTAAGGGTGGACACACTCCTCCTAGCAAAGCTCTCCTCCAATGTCCTCCTTACTATTCCAAACTCCTATGCCGCCATGGAGATTGTAGTTGATTGGAAATGAAAGGATTTTATTAGAATTTGGTAGAGATTTGGGAGAATTTGGAAAGAAAGAATTTTGGGAAAGAAGGGGGCTAATAAATGAACAAATGAAATGAGTAAACCCTAATGAAAACATGGCTCTTATAGTAGGATTTAGGTCATGATAAAATGTCAAATTTGTCCCTCTCCATTTGTCATGAATGAAATCTAATTAACTAAAGGAAGGAATCTCTACAACTAAAAAAAAATTCTTTCATGATATATAAACTTAATTATTCTAATTGCTAAGGTCATGACTAACAATAATTAGGACTAACATTTGCAAAAATCTAATTGGCTAGCCACTAACTGACATTAATATAATTCTAGAAAATCACTAATTTAAAATAATGTATATAAAAAATAATCAACCTGAAAAATTACCAAAATATCCCTACGTTGGAAAATGGTAGTTACAATCCTATCCCCCTTAGAAAAAATTTGTCCTCAAAATCTAAGATGAAAACAGAACACGAAATGAAGAATAACTCATGATCCAAAAGATAGGTATCACTCATATATCTCATTTTCTTCAATTCTCACAGTCCTCACTATGGTCAAGCCACCCCCATCAAATCATGGTCTTAAGAAAATCCTATTTAAAATCATACAACATACAATTATATTAAAAAGAACATCCAAGATTACCAATCATGAATGGTTATTGTTTTCACCTATCACGATATTGCAATCTCTATCCAGGGTTACTACTAACTATATTATAACACAATATTACTAAGGCAAACTATAAGATACTAGGAATCACACAGATGAATAAATAAAAAGGAAAGGAAAGGAAATAAAATGAAAGGAGAACATCAGAACAGAACCTACTAACCCATCAGCTATAGCATCGGTCCCCTCGACCGTCATCGCAAAAGCCCTATCCTGTTGGGGTGTCTCCCTCTACTGGTGCGGGACAATTTGTTGTGCCACAGGTAGCCTAGGTGGACCCCTCTCTTACTGCCTTAGACACCTGCACTCCTACTCTCATTATATTCCCTTATAATACCCTATATTTAATATCACACTGATACACCTAGCTAATATTATCACCCTAATAACACTCACTAATATTAAATTGATACGCTACACCTATCATTTATTATTCATCAGTCATGATACATCCTGGACATTTGTACCCTCTAGGCACCCTTGATACACAGTCACTAACTCCATAACTATACTGGACGCATGCTTGATACTCTAGGATACCAACTGTTAACTATACTCTGACACATGTGTTATAACTATTGCTATAAATGGTACTACACTATGAGTTTCTTTTAGGCTTATACACTGATACTTAATGCTCACTTATCCAATGGAATCACTCACAGACTCACAAGCTATACTCCTAACAACCAACACTAATACTTAAGGACACAAACCTATCTGCAAGCTACCAAGCTACTACACTATCCAAAGAACTTCGAAACTAATAGAATAAAATTTTATAAGGAACTGGACTAGAGGAACTAAGGATATCTATATCCTGAGCTAATAAGGTGATGGAGATAAATTCTATTATAACCGAAATGGAATGACAAAGATGGTATGTTCAAAACTAATTTAAGATACAATCTGATAATCATATATGTCTATCCGTAATCATGTTACTCAAAAATCTCACCACACTACCAAAATATCTCATATTAGCGACGCCTAACAACGTTGTTAAACAGCAAAAAAATGTCGCTAACTTCTGACAGCGACATTTCGGGCATGTCGCATTATTCATGGTCGCTAACTTATAAAACGTCGCTATTCATCGCTATAGCGACGTCATTCGACGATGCTCGACGTCGCTAGTTTTAGTGACGTTTACCGACAAAAATGTTGCTAATTAGCGACGTAACATTTTGTTGCCGATTGTCGCTGTCCATTCAGGTTTTAGCGACGTTACAGTCAGAGATTAGCGACGTTTTCTGACTCTATATCTGGCAATTTTTTGGTTGCCATGTCATCATTTTTGCGACATTTTGCGACGTTATGATACTTGAATACCGACGTTCGGATACTAGATTTGCTGACCTGTACAGTTTGCCATGTCAACGTATCTGCAACGATTAGCGACGTTTTGATTCTCAGTTTTGCGACGTTCTGGCGACGTATGTATGCGTCGCTGACCGTCGCTAAGCGTCACTAAACGTCGCTAATTCCAAAAACATATAAAAAAAATAGAATGCTGTATACATTTCACATAAATAACAGTTACATTAAAAACATTATACCTGCATTTAGAGTTTCAATTTGTAAATAATAGACCCGAAACAACCCTCCGTAGAATTCCCTGGGTTCGCCGACCCCTTTGGTGGAACACTCAACACCGGTAAACTAATATAGAGACAAATAATAATAATGCACTACCAATAATCAAATAAATAGAATCGAACGATCAGAAAGACAAGAAATAGCCGAGTGGATACAAATCCACTACCAAACGGCTATAAAAAGTGTGTCCGATAATATTCAACATAACATAACATAAATAGTCATACCCAGGATAAAATAAATACATAAAGACCCAAAAATGGGTTACCAACAAATACATAAAGACCCAACAATGGGTCACCAACGCAACAAATGAAAACAAGTCCAATAAAGGACTACGCCTGGTCAGGAGGAGGAGGAGAAGGATGATGAGTAGGCAGTACCTGCACCTGGGACACCAGGAACCTATACTGCTCCGGGGTCAGCATCATCGGTGACGACCCATCAGTAGGAGGAAGAGGAGGCAGTGGAGCCGCTGCAGTCGATGGGGATGCCGAAGCACGACCAGAAAGTGTCCGCTCCATGGCCAGTATTCTGGAGTTGGTAGAATCCATAACAGCCGCCAGCCTCAAAACCTGCTCGCCAATGACTGCCTACGTCCCGTGCAACACATGAACGGCAAGATCCGTCCTCTTCTGTACCGCCTGAATGGCACGATCCGCCCTCTCACCCGCATCCCTAATGGTGCGCTCGAGCATATCAAATCATACGGTGAGGGCCACATCGTCCGTCTGCAGCTGAGACTGTGGTTGCTCCTCCATCTTCCGCAACAGCTCATCAGGCATCTCAGTAAGCTGGCGACAGAGTTCCCCCACTCGGATCGACTCCTCTGAGGGCTGTGGGGAATACACACTGGCAGAGGAGGCTCTGGATGATTGCGTCGCCACAAAGGCACCGTATGATCTCGTACTGTAGTATGTACCCTTCTGAAGACCACCAACGACGGTCATCCAGAGCTCGTCCATCGTCCGAGCCGGAGAGGGCTATGAGAAATTACCAGCCCCTCCCTCCGCAAATGCACTAGTAAGCTCATGCTCTAGCCTAAGATACTCATCCTAGAAAAGTATGCATCTCGATAAGCATAATATTTACTACCAACCTAGTTGTTCCACGTCTATGGATATATTTACATATTTCTTAAGTTATAATAAAGTTAGTAACACGTAAAGTAATACTTACATAGCTCTGCGTGGCCCGATCATCGATGAGCTTTCCGTCCTTCCGATGGATAGCCAGGAAGACCGTCACCATGTTGGGGTTCATACCCTTCTTTACCTGTTATAATAAAATATTTGTCATTGAAATTAAACATTTTATTACTACTTTTATTAAAATAATATATTACAGTAAAATATGTACCAGGCAATAGAAATGTTCCGTCATGGGAATCGAGCCACCACACCACTTCCATGCCCTCATCCTAGCCACATTCGCCTTCTCCGACCGTTTCTTGTACCTAGGAGCGTCGAATCTAGCCTTCATGGCAGTCCACTGCTCGGGCGTGATCCAACCTTGGATCCCTTTTCTGGAACGATCTGATTTACTGTAAATACACAGCTGATTTAACTCATCTATCAATGGCTGTAAATACACATCGATGTTCCTCTTCGGATTGTTTGGACCCGGGATAATAACGGTGAAAAACATATACGGAGTCTTCATGCACATCCAAGGAGGTAGATTGTACGAAGTGACGATCACAGGCCAACACGAATACTGGGAGCCCGAAAGTCCGAATAGGGTAAAATCGTCAGAGGAGAGACCCAATCTGACATTACGTGGATTCGAAGCAAAATCTGGATACTCTCGATCAAAGTACTTCCATGCTTCTCCATCAGATGGGTGATCCAACACTCCTTCGATTTATTTCCGTCTGTGCCAGCTCATATTTTCTGCAGTCTCCTTCACCATAAATAACCTCTGCAACCGCGGCATCAACGACAAGTAGTGCATCGAATCGGTAGGCTTCCTTGCACCGGGAGTCCTACTTGAACTTGTTGTCTTGTAGCGATCAGCACCACAAAATCTGCACACATCTTTATCATTATCGTCTTTGTAGTACAACATGTACCCGTTGCGACATGTATCAATTTTCTCGTATTCCATCCAGAGAGATCTCACCATCCTCTTAGACCGGTAGAAGTCTATAGGTAACTTTGCACCTTCTGGCAAGATCTCTATAATCAACTCGATGATTCGGTTGTAGCATTCTTGAGACATGTTAAAATCGGACTGAATGCTCAGCAGTACATCAGTCTTGTAACCACCTCCAACGGTGAATGATTCTCACAACCAGGATACAAAGGAGTCCTTGCATTCTCCAGCAACTCCATGAACTTTGCAGCATCGACATTCGGTGCCTCCTCTGCCGCATCATGATTGTCTGGATCGAAACTAGGATACCAATCATATCTACACTTCTAGTATACTCTATACACTGTAGGTACTAGAATACTTCTTAGCAAGGTTCTCATAATAGGTAATCTCCAATATCTTAGGATACTATATACACTCTAGAGGATACTCTATAGGTACTAGGATACTCTATACACTCTGAGTATTAGGATACTCTATATATACACTCTAGGTAATAGGATACTCTATATAGTATATACTTCTTAGGATACCTCATGTTCTAACCTGTCACAGGATACTCACCTCCTAGACAATCAAGTTCACTCATAGGATACCTCACTCTAACACTCACTCACTAGGATGCACATTAGCCCATAGCCACTCATGTGTTCTCACAATGGGGTTGCCACAAAAAACTATTTTTTGACAGTCCCCTCCTCTCCAAACTGTCACATACTCACAAGCATGTGAGTGTGACACACTAAACAGCGTGTCGTGTCAGCGTGTACGTGTGTCGTGTCAGCGTGTTGTGTCAGTATCGTGTCAGCGTGTCGTGTCAGCGTGTGTGCGTATCATGTCAGCGTGTGTGTGTCCTGTCAGCATGTGTGCGTGTCGTGTCTGTGTCAGCACATCAGGAGGAGGGAGCTAGGGTTAGGGTTTACCTGTCTTGGTCGGAGTCAGGTCGGGGTCGCCGGGGATGGAGCAGCGACGGAGGGGACTGGTCGGGTCAGCGTCGGCGAGGGGACTCGACGGTGGAGGTACGACAGAGGGACAGGGGTCGCCGATAGAGGAGGGTCGCCGAGGGGAGGGGGTTATCGTGGGGAGGGGTCATCGGAGACGAAAGAGGGGGGGAGGAGGTCGCCGAAGACGAGAGGGGGAGGGGGAGAGAGATTTGGGGCTCGAGGCACACGGGAGATCAAAAATTTTAGGGGAAAAAAATAAATTCGATCGGTTCCCAGCACCCTATATGAAAGATTTTAGCGACGTCTTATAAAGACGTCGCTAAACGTCGTTGTTAACTAATAAACTTGCGACATACTAGAGTAAGAGTCACAAAACTTTGCTAAATAAAATCAATCAGCGATGTTCTGCGACCATGTTCTTTCCAAACCATAATACTAGTCG
This sequence comes from Iris pallida, assembly GCA_029216955.1. Classification (NCBI taxonomy): domain Eukaryota; kingdom Viridiplantae; phylum Streptophyta; class Magnoliopsida; order Asparagales; family Iridaceae; genus Iris; species Iris pallida. The sequence goes on from JANAVB010003483.1 coordinate 51,825, forward strand.
CTATCAGTCGCTAAACTTCGCTGAATACGACGTTCAGCGACGTCACTTTGATACGTCGCTAAATACACAAAAAATAGCGACATATTTAGCCGGAGTCGCTAATGTCATCACCAATATGACTTATTTTGGTATTACCACGCCAATAAGCATAGCTGTGATAAACGATAGAGTCCATGACTGAGCTATATACTTTTATAATCATGTTATCTAGAATTCTCACCATGCCAACGGGTATGGCTACGAAAAACTCTAAATTCTATAACTAATATAAATATATCCAAAGTCGGACTCTATGTCTTCGTCGCGCCAGCTAGCATGGCTATAATAAAATCTAGACTCCATAACCAAGCAGACATTTACCTTTCACACTGTCCTCATCAAATATGTCATTAAAATGCACCTTAACTTAGTCCATAAAATTCAATCGATACCAAATCAAAGTCAACAGCGAACCCCAAGGATGAAATTCAACAACGACCAATAAGAATGAAATTCAACAACGAACAAGGAAGAATAGATGGAGACAAGTGAAAACAGTCTCTGAGATAGAGTTTATAGTAAGATTCTCAGGGGTCGTCCCAGAAATATCTCAAGGAGTCCCAATTGTGATTGAGTACTCTCTCATCCTAATGTCCTATTTCCTATATCATATATCCTATTGTAGGCTTGTAGCAGTAAAACTAAGCCGTTGCACTACTACGACATTGCTCTAATTGCGAAGCCTGACCTGTATGGGCCACCACTAAAAATATATCACGATCCACACCCGGTGTGGGACACGAGTGCGTGACAGCATCCAGCCTATGCCGTAACATCGATGGTAGAACGCTATCTAGGTCTAACTAACCTGACTAACAATATAAATATCATAATCTGTGAAGATAGTCAACTCCAAACGGAGGACAAGTAATGACAATATATCCATACTCAATCACAATACTAAAAGAAGATAATGATGCAAACATATAAAAAATAACAGATATGAAAACATCCAGAAATTAACATAGAAATAATACAAGTCCAGAGTCTCAAACTCAAATATAACAATATACGTCTGAAAATAAAACAGGCAATATGATAGTGATGGAGACAAAATCCAGTACAAAACCTAGTCTAACTGAGTCACCACTAAATCTCCTTAGCTGGAACTAAGCCTACTAGGCTAGGGTCTCCTGGTCTATACCCACTACGTCATGCAGCCGTAGTAGGTGGTGTACTCGTCCTCGTCATCTGAAAAATATATCCAGTCAGGATTGGAAGAGATACATTTTCTAATAATAGTTCCAGTAAAATGATAAAGACTATGTAGCAGTAAATAGAGAGAATATACAAGGTAAAGTGGCATGTACGTGAACATGGTGAGGCAAAAGTAGAACTGTAAATGTGTGTAAGAGCAAGAGAGCAGGGTATGTCATGTACAAGAATCAAAAAATACTATCTAAGTGAGTGAGCATTAGTTTCAACAGTGAGGCTTAGAAACTTGATACAAGAGTTTATGGTCTGGTTATATGATTGCGGTGTATGTGACTAACACTATTTAAGGTTCAAGACTTGACGCAAGGAGGGTATTGATCACATATCTACGCTAATACTCTCCGCCTCCGACTAGATAGTGGATCAAACCATGACACGTTAGTGGATCATATATCTCGTAGAAATCGGTTGTCTACAATCCGTGTAACCACTGTGTCAAGAATCATGAATATCTACACTAAATACAAGAAACATAAAAGATATCATAAAATAGAAAATTATCAGAGAATGTACTCGCTGAGATTGAGATCCAATATGAAGTATCAACGACGTCTAATACGGGTCTCAAAAATCTAAATATGGAATATTATATCAATATCAAGTTTGAAAGAAAAAAATAAGTCAAACTAGTCCATTGCTAGGTCATGAAGTTAATTCTAAGTCATGGAAGTCAAACTAGGCAATACGTTGCTTCTATGGTCAAAATAGGTCAGATATAGATTAACACAGTCAAACTATATCATTTTAGTTTATAGGTTAATTTTACCTAATTACAAGATTTATAAAGTTATACTAGGTCTTAACAAGCCACTATTTGGTTTTAGGTACTAACTAGGTCAAACTAGTTAGTACTAGTTAATACTAGGCCAATACTAGATTTTTAGGCTATACCAATAATTTCTAGCATATATTACCCTAATATATACCTCTACCTACAATTTCTAGCAATTACCTTGGCCTATAGTACTTACCTTATCACGTATCACGGTATTTTAACCCGTATCACACATTTACCTAATATCTTAGCCGTATCTCAAATATTTAACTATTATTTAATACCTTAGTTTTAGGGTCAATACCTTGGATAAACTAGATTTTTTAGTCTATGCTAGTCAATACCTTATTTCTAGCTCCACACCTTGAAGGTATTAGCCATACTAACTAATGTTACCAAGTATCAATAATATATCTTACATCTACTAGTTACCTACTATCTAGAATTATCTTAGCCAGTTTATCCTTTATATATCCATGGATGTACCCAATGCCTGTTACATATACCATTATCTTTCTATCCAAAAACATATACCAATATATTTTTACACATATCTAAACATTTATCATTTACCTATATAATATACATATGTCCATATATCCTACTATAGACCCATATCGTTAACCATTTACCTATTACACCACACCCACACATTTGTGTCTATATAATAATATTATATTTATATATATATA
>JANAVB010003484.1:0-59859 GCA_029216955.1 Iris pallida
TTGATTAAATATTTTACGGATTTCCTGACTTTGGAGAAAGATGTTCTCACTCCTCCACCATCGGCTTGAGCGTTAGATAGAATGCTTTGTATAAGATCTTATAACGATTCTATTTGCCTCAGAAGTGATGGGAGTTTCTGCTATCTCGGCTGGAGTAACTTCATTTGCGACAGATGGCGTCGTCACAAGCATATTTCAGAAGATCTTTCTTTTGGTATCTGGGTTATCTTTATTGGAGGAGCCGTGGTAGAGCTTGTAGCAGCTTTGACTGTTTCTTGCGAAATATTCTCATTAGCAAGTTTTTATTTTACAAAGTTGACAAGTTAAAGCTTTACCCTGATTGAGCAATTCAATCTGGACTTGTGATGCCCAGGTATAGGCATCTCTGTAGAGCTCTCTTCTCTGACAGGAGTCTCCAATGGGGCCATTTTCGAGCTAGTTACACCCCTCATTTGTTCTCCTGAAAGTTAACGTATTGCGTTAATTTTCTAAGAAGGTTATGAAGTTCAGAATAATAAACTAGCAATTTACCAGTATCCATTGTTCGAGCAGGGGTGCCTATCGCAGGAATAGTATATGTCACCATTGCTTGACTACTACCCGCCTCTGAACCGCCTGATAGGTGTACATTACCTTCAGCTATTAAAGAAAAGGAATCAATATGCTACAAAAAACAAATATCATCATTGATAACAATCTACAGGATTCAAGAAATTTAACCTGGATCGGGTATGTATGGTGTATCCACCAATACTGTTACTTCCTGAGGAATTTGAGCTGGCATTTCTTCTGAGACTTCCTCTGCATGATTACTTCCCGCATCAGAAGTACTAAGTGAAGGCTGATCTTCTCTGGTAGGGGTATTCATAATATTGACATGTGCTTCTTCCAATGGTTCATTAGCAATGCTCTCAACATTCTCTTCATTCAATTTATGAGCGTCAGATGGCTCATTTGTATTTTCAGCTTCTGGATCAGTAACAGTATCCTTGAGATATTCAGCGCATACCTGTAATGCATCAATCATTTCGCTATCTGAATATATTGGATCATCGGCATGAGTTTGAAGATGATCTAACGTATCGATCGGAATAGTATTAGATACTGTTTCTGGAAGCGCTTCAGGAAGAATCGCCAAAGTTGAAGGCTGGCCAATCACAGAAGGTGCATTTATTTCCATAGCCTCTTTGCCAGAATGTGTTGGTTCTTCTGTAGATAATGGTTCTGATCCAGAGATGGGAGTAGGGGAAGACATCATATGCCCAGCAACAGCACTAGCCAGGATGGATGTAGCACGAGATGGACTCAATAATCTTAATTTTCTACTAACTACTTTCTTCAAACTCGGCCTTCTTCGAAGAGGTACATCCGGACTTTCTTGGTCAGCAGAAATACCCTGTTGTTTCTGTAAAGACGTAGGAGTTATCTCTTCACTCCTTACAGATTCTTCTGCCCGTTGTCTCGATTGTGACCTAGTGGTAACTCCTTCAGGGGATTCTTCAGTGGTCTTCTTTTTCTTTGGGTCTGGAGAAGCAACAGGATTGTCACTTTTTCTTTTCTTCTTCTCCTTCATAGGAGATTTTGTTACTCGGAGAGAAATGTTTAAGGGTTCAATAAACTCCTCAAGGAAGTTCATGTCTCTGGAGATTTGAAAAGGTTCGTCAGCAGGTTCTTCGTCATTTGGATCTTTATAAAGAATGCTCGGCTTTCCTTTCTTGGCTCGTTTGTCAGAAGCGAAGCTATGTGCTAAATCGAAAGTCTCCACAAAGGTATTGGCCGAAGTGCAAAACCTTGAATAGGTGAATAACATTCGCGGTCCATGATTTGTATTCTCAGGCATTGAGAAAACGATCCTCGTATTTTTAGCATTATAATAGTACCAAGCCCTGGCGCCATCAATCAAATATCCTTTCCCTTGTAGGCATGTTGTGGCATTCCCTACATGGAATTGATCATAGCCGAATTGGCGTGCAAAACGGCTAGGCAAATATGGTTCAAGAATACATTCATCTTCAAATCGATGTACGAGGTGTGAAGGTCGAATCGACTTCAACCAATTGAATATAGCTGGATCTGTTGGTAGAGTATTCACTGAATCTAGGATATTAGCTGGCAATAACTCGTAGCCAGCTGGTGGATCAACACAATAAAAATCCCAGTTATCGCCGCGGTTCAATACTCGCCGGCAATCTATCAAGGAGGTGTGATTCCATCTACACCCTTCATACTTTCTTAAAAAGTTTCCTCCAATAGCTCTTTCGCCAGGGCTCATCAAAACTGGACAGTGGAGTAGAAGCCACCCAAATAAATAAGTATGGGCGATTTCAGTACGTGGAAAGCCATCTTTCTTATTATTTAGCATGCCGTCCACAAAGCAACGCAGACTATGATTAAGTCGGCTTGTCATCGCCGATAAAATATCCATCCGATAATCGAACACTAGGCGGACTGCAGCAAAAAGAACACCTCTATGGAAGCGATCGACTGCACTTGCTCCAGGGACTACATACCTTCGTAGCCAAAAAGCAAGAAAGCCTGCCAGATGGGCTTTCTTAGACATACGTCTGTATCCCATCCTCATGAAACTTTCTATTTTATCTCCTATCTTGAATGGAGGATAATCTTCATCATTTTTAACTATTATATCTTCTTGGCGAAACCTTGCCATCAACTCATTTATCTCTTCCTCATTGAAACGCTGAAAGGTAAGCGGATCAACAGCTTTCTTCTCACTAATTTGTTTCTCTTCATCATCATGTTTGAGGAAGAGATAAGATATCCATTTAGTGAGATAGCAGGAGCCTGAGCTTTCAAAATAACAACAACAGATGTGATAGTGACATAACAGCTCATCAAAGACTTCTACCATTTCAGTATTTTCAGATTTCAGCCTGTTTAGTTCATCTTCAGTGGGAACATACTCCTCATAAGGAAAATTTCCCATAGGCAGCTTGGAGATATGATTCATCTCGTGAAGAGCGAAACCGATTTCTCCTTTTGGGGTCATGAAGGTTCCCGTCCTATAATTGTACCTTTCAATCAGTGAAAGGAATAGGTGTGGATTTGGAGGGAAGCCATGTACTAAAGAATAAACAGCTTCATACAGACTGATATTAAGAAGCTCTTCTTCATAATGTTCTAAAACCCAGTTGGCAATGCAGCTCCATCGTTTATAATCTGGGTTGACTAAACCTTGCATCCTTAAGGTGTTATCAGTATAATACCTACCTTTCCTAGCAAACTCATTTGCAAAAATTGGTATTCTCACTGGTAATAGACGAGATGAATTCTCGGGAGGGATGCAACCTGGTTTCAAACCCCTGAGATGAGTTGCGTAAATATCAGATGAACTATAGAAGATATCTCTGTTGTTCACCTTTTTATAACATATTTTGCCCACCCGAGCCTGCTGAACGGGAGTGATATCCCACGCCATTTGGCGGGGATAACTGGCAAACTCATATCTGGAAAGAGGTAAACTCCTAAGCATATCTGGCAAATATATAGTCTTTTCATCTTTCTTAAAAATCCTCTCTTCCACCCGCTGTTTTGGCTGAGATTCCCTGCCAAAGGCATCTCCAAACAAGAAGAGTGGTTTCTTGTGGATAGCTGCATCCTGTGACTGTAAGGGCTGGCCGTTCATCAAACACAGAAGAGTCTCATTATCCTGAGTAGTCAGGATTGCTCTTCGAGACTCTGGTAGTTCATAATGAGGGAACTTAACGTGTGACAAGTCCTCTTTGAATTCAGGTTCAGACATAGTTCCTTGGAAGATCTCGAAGTTGGGATCTTCCCTGATATCAACTGCAAAACAGAAAAGAGCAACATCATAACAAAGTTATCAGATTGCGCCTAGTTGACTGCTTAAAGACAGACTGCGCCTAGTTTTCAGCCAACTAGATTAAACTGCGCCTAATTCATGAATCTGGGCAGACTGCGCCTAGTTTTCTGTCAAATAGGGCAGATTATGCCTAGCTTTCATTCAACAACAAACAGCGCCTGTTTTTCAGACAAAGCTTTATCCGATAGCGCCTAGCTTTGTTACTAGGCGCGATCGAGCAAACAGAGTCTAACTTTCTAGGCGCCATTTTGTGGAATGTTTAAACTTCATAAACATGAAGTTTAAAGAATCACCGAACCCTAGAAAGAGTTGGCGACTACAACTGAGCCCTAAGAAGAGCCAGTGTGCGTTCCTATAACCCACCATTAATGGCTGGATGTGCAGTTTCGTGTCGAGAGACACGAGTTTGTCCAGGCTCTCGTATTTGAAGAGAACCGCGTGATTCGACCACGGGAGGCAGTGCGGTCTTCTTCGATTTCTTCGAAGATTCAATTGGTGCGGGCTCCTTTCCCTTATCAGCTCGACGAGGCGCCATCGAAGTTGGATCAGAAAAAAACTCGTCAGAAGAAGAAGACAAAATCAAAGAAAAAACTCTCGGAAGAATTTGCCCTTGGGTATACTTTGAAGTGGTAAAAGATTAATGAAGCTTTTCAAAGGTTATTTATAGCTTTTGAAGAATTCAAATCGACGTAACCGATCGCGCCTAAACCGCTGCAATCAATCGCGCCTAAAATATCCACCACAACAGATTGCGCCTATTCAGCCTGAAGATCCGTTCTCGTCTTAAAATGCGCAACTTCTTCAAATATCAAACGCGGTTTGACTTGGTCATATGCAAAATTATTCAAAGTATTTCGAACTTTTGAAAATTCAAAATTCGAAAACTTTGAAGGGGGTCTTGTAGGTCAAAAAAAAATCAAACCGCGCCTAAGTTAAGTTCAACAGATTAATCAGAATGCGCCTACAAACAAATGGCGCCTACTTCATCAACAAACACAGAACGCGCCTATTTTTGCATCATAGAGGCGCATTTCACAAACCGCGCTTAGCTGACGTGGAGTCATCATTTCCCGACAAACACGAAGATTGAGGCGGCGCTATCATTCCTCTGATGGCGCGGCGCTCGAGGAAGATATGACAGCTGTCTAAACAGATTGTGCCTACATCAAAGAACTAGGCGCTATCAACGGACTGCGCCTACTTTTGACTATCTCAAGCACACTCAGCAGATAGCGCCTACTTCCCTCTGAACTCAGCAGATAGCGCCTACTTCCATCCGAATTCAAGCGCACTTTGCAGATTGCGCCTACGTCTTAGTGAAGAAGGCGCAGTTCAATACAACATCAATTTAGAGCTTGCCACGTGTCCCTGAAACAGGCGCGCTTTGACTAAATCAACGCCTAACTACCACTCTACATGTCCAACACGTGTCTCACTAACTGTACACGACCAAGCACATTTTAATCAAATAATGCCACGTGTCTAGAGCAGTTGGTGCACGTTCGTGATAATGAAGTGAAAACAGGCGCAGTTTGTCATACGTGCTCAAAACAGGCGCACTTCAATCAGGCGCTCTCCAGAATAACTGCCCAAAACAGTTATTTCAGAACTCTATAAATAGAGTTTCGTTTCCATTCAACACAGCACGAACACAATCAAGAGAGATCAGAGTTTTCGTCCAAGTGCTGCTGCGTTCTTCAGAGATTCAAGTCTTCAAAGTTCACATCGTCCAAGGGATAAAGCGATCGTCATCGAGATTGGATTCCTATAGTTGTACTTTCCCAGAATTCTTGTAATATTCTTTACAAAGTTTGTGAAATAAAGATCATACTTTTGTTTTTGCAAACACACACAATCCTTGCCTTTTTGACGGTATCACCCATTGGACTCTTGGCCTGTAACCCTTCTTTTTAGATGGTGTTCTAGTTTAGTTGTTATCCCATTGTCTGTCTTGTCCGCCGATTTGTATAAGGAGAGCGGTTCTACTCGGGTGAAGGTCGGCAACCCTGGTCCTTGTTTGGTTTAAGGGTTGTGGATCTGATCCAGAGTGGTTCACGCAATCCTTGCCATTTTCCGACGGCGTTGATTAGTGTTGACCCATGTGTTGGGATTATGATCTTATTCGAGGATTGACTATGAGGAGACATGATATTGAGATAGTGGTTATGGTAGACTAAGTGGATTCTTAGATAGTGTTACTAGTTCTTTGGTGATGTTCTAATTTGATCAGATATGTCTTGAGGACTCTTGGATTTTGATATTGGTGCGAGTGTCTCGCGGAACGAATAGAATATCGAGGATATCAATATATGATTTTTTACTCGACTTCCCAAGCGCCCAGAACCTGGTACCTTTGCTGTATCCCGGTAGTTGGGAGACTTAGTTGCTGATAGCCTGTGATCATTGACTCGGAGGATTCTTGTGAGCCAGAGGGCCTAGCATTGTCTATAGTGATTAGCCTAGTACCAAGTGATCGTATTTTTCCTGATATGATATTTATCCCATCGGGGATTGGTAGACTATTGATAGATTGATCCGGTGGGTAGACCGACTTGATGATTAGAGCTGTAGATCCCATGTGTACTTGAGATGCTGCTATAGTAGAGATCCTGACCATGTACCTAACCTGGTATCCATGCCACGATGTAGGCAGAGGACTCCATGTGATTGACCGAATGACCATATTCCTGACTTGACTACTTGTACCCGTACTGGTACCATTCTATGTGTGCACTGAGGTGCTATCCTACGTGTGCACTGAGGTGCTATTCTATGCGTGCACTGAGGTGCTACATGATTCTATGTGTTATATGGCAGTGCATTCATCTTCCAGCACGGACGTGGTAGTTGGCCTGTAGTTTTAGCGTGGTTAGGACTGATTGACTGCTTGCTGCATTACACTAAGAATGAATCCAGATTTGAGACTTTAGGTGTCGAAGTGGATTCGTACCTAGTGTACCCGTACTGAGGTACTCATCTAGGAGGATGAGCATGTGACCATGGCATGTGATTCCGGATAAATGTAGGGTTAATCTAGGCCACTAAAAATGGTAGAAGCATTAGGAGGGAGCAGAATCCCGAGATCGTGCATGCCAGCCGCCACAGGTGCTATGATTACCTGTCTAGCGCAAGGCTGACCGCCCCGGATATTGTTATCGTCCGCAATAGCGGATGGCAGTATCCGATTACTATATGTACTATCATATGATTGATCTGTTTCGCATGGTTGCCTTTGAGGGACCAGTGTTTATCCATGTGCTATGCATTATTATTTGGCCTCGTTAGCCCTGCTGGACATAGCACGATCTGAGGATTCTTATATTGTATTGTTGGGGTAACCCAACCTCCACATAGATAGCCGTAGACATTTGAGTGGCCGCTTATTCACCTAAATTGTATGGCTTGCTGTTTGCTAAGCTGGCTGGTGCGTAACGCTGTCTCGGCTCAGTATTTCATTCCCTTGTTCTTGTTTGATGTAGGGGTGGATTATTGTCCCGATGACAGACTACGATCTCCAGTTAGCGATGCAGGCATTAGTATATGTTAGGATGATTGTGATGATTGTTGAGTTACTTTTGGGAATAACTGAGGAACATGGACTATCGTGGTGCATGATCCAACCCATGTTATTATTTGATTGTTGGGTTGGTTATTGTGCTACGATAGGCTATCGACCGAGGTTACGACCAGGATACTTTTAGTTGTTGGATTGTTATCGTGCGTTGGTACCGCACGATCTCTTACCTTCTCTTATTGTTTATAGATGTCTTACTGTCATATTTTATCCTGCTGGCTTTTCTTCGCCCGTCCTTGAGCCTTCCTTTCTGGTACTTGCTGCGGTTGGCCTGACCAACCCTGGATTGTTCCCAGATTGCCTGAGATCGACCATGTGGATCTTCCAGACTCGACTTGGAGGATGTGATTCAGTTTCCGACCATGCTAGGAACTGTGGAAAGGTATACTAGTCTACATTATTATTCTGTACTGTAGATTCCTGATTTTCATATGAGTATTCCCTGCTTTCCATATGATTATCTCTCTTGTCGTTATTTTATTGATTATTGCATGTGGATATGAGATCAGATTTAGGCCATAGACTGCTTGCATGCTAGGATACCCAACAAGATTGACAGCCACGATCGCCGTATAACGTCTTTATACCTTATACGGTGTAGCTGGCCTACGTCCGTCCCCGTATTCCGGTACTGGGGCGTGACAGCGAGCGATACCCATATCTGTTTTCACCGTGAGGTATGATTATCTATCCTTCTCATCAGTTTAGTTTTGCCTTTAATTTCGATGACGAAATTATTTTAAGGAGAGTAGATTTGTCACTACCAAATTTCTAGCTTAAGGGTATTTTGGTCATTTGGTTAATTTTTGAATTTTTATTAATTTATTGAAATTGGTGGTTGATACTTTAACTTTGACTTATTGAGACTTAGTAGACTAGCCTAGAACCTAACCCTAGCTATGGTAACCCTAGTCTAACTTAAGTTAACCGACTTTTAGTCATTAGAAACTAGTTTTGTAATAGGAGGATTAAGTTAAGTGAAATCATATCATGACTTAAGGTTTAATGCAATGACTTATGACTTCATGACTTAATGACTTAGGACTTAAACCCATGGGCCATATTATGAAACCCTAACCCTAGCTAACTACCCATGGCCAGCCACAAGAGGCATTTCCCCCTATTTAATGTCATAATGACTCGCTCTTGCCTCTTTTGTTCTTGACCTAGCTTTTGAAGGAAAGGTAATTCCTCCACTTTCCAAAAATCCTAATAAATTCATTTCAATTCCTTTTTCACTCTAGTCTTTTGTATTAGTATCTAATTACTGTGTATTTACTATTTTTGGAGATCCATCTCAGTTTGTGTGCCATTTGGAGCTTGGGAGTTGCTATTTGGAATCCTTCCATTTGGGACTTTCTTTGAGTTTGACACTCAATAGGTAAACCACTCAAACCCATTACTTTTCCTAATTTTTTTGTATTTAGGGCTAGATCTAGGATTCCCCTAGTTGTCCCTAAAATTTGGGCACAATTTGTGTCCATTTCGTGTCTGTATCGGACGCATATCAAACCTATAGACTAGGTGTTTGACGAAATGCCTAAACAATTTTGCTTTGCTATTTTGCATATGTTTTTGAATAGGATCCTAGATTTAGGATTTGCTTATTGATTTCTGTCTTTACTTCCTGATTTTTTGCTTCGTGTCGTATCCATACGAGGACACGAACACGCTGTCCGTGCACTGTACACTGTGTCTTGCAACACGGGGTCCATTTCTCCCTGCACAGGACACGTAGATACGCCATTTTTGGCGAGGGTGATGGGGCATAGACTGACATCAACCTCCCAAAAGATGGGATCGTATGGTGGAGTGTGCGAGGAGCAATCCTTCCCGTACTGGCCACGCGACCTGCTGTGCGCGTGCGTTTTTCCGCGCTGATACGCGATCGGACACGCCTAGACACGCGTCTAGGACACGGTACAGGGTGTCCAAGGGGTAGCCCTACCCCTGGCGCACTTGTATGCAAGGCCACGTGTCACCACGTGGCCTGTGTCGTTCGTTGGACACGCGTGCACGCGTGTGGTGTTTTAGTGTTTGGAAACGGCTTGAGTCCACTTGGTTGGACACGAATGCTTGGGTTGACACGTGCAAATGTGTGTGTTATAGATTACAAACCTTTAAATTTGTATATTAACATGATTTTGATGTTCGAAATTCGATTTCCCATTTTTGACTGATACCGAGTTCCTGTTTTGAAATCCTGAGTTAATTCCCTGTTTTAACTGAATTTGATGTTTAATTTTCATGATTAAATCACTTACACATGTGTATTAGACTATTACAATATTGGTTATTGACTGGTGTAGGGTTTTTAGATTCGAATTGGATTTGTGAATGTGAACTGATACGCAAGTTGTCAACTGATACACGATACCAGTTTTGAATTTCTGAATTTGAATCCCTTTGTAAAACTGAATTTCTATGTTAAATTACCATGTTTAAATTCATGTACATATGTATTAGTTACTGCTAAGTTGAATTTGCATGTTAGATTAGGTTGTTGTCAAGAGAATGGGATTTTCGAAATTGAGTTGGATTGGTTTATAACTGTCATTTGGTTCTTTCCTAAAAACTTAAAATTTGAGATTTAGTTCACTGTCACATGGTACCCCATATGCACACACCCACATGTTAGCTCAGTACACCCTCACACACACTCACATTACATTGGTTAACTGTCACATTGACACGGGTGCACTTGATTCCAGTTTTTACTAATCCTAGTCACTTAAAATATGAGATTAATGTACATTGATTCCTGATATTACAAAACCCTTCACTGTTACACACTAACCTATTCCCTATTGACACATATACATTCAAGTTCACTCACACCTAGCTAGTTGTCACTTGACACTTCATTGCCTAATCCTGATTACCCATGGACACACACTCATGTAGTTTTACTACACACACCCTATTTAACTGCCTCATTAACACACACACACATGTACACATAGACACAACACTCTCCCTATCACCCTATATATATATATATATATATATATATATATATATATATATATATATATATATATATATATATATATATATATATATATTATATATATATGTGTGTGTGTGTGTGTGTGTGTGTGTGTGTGTGTGTGTGTGTGTGTGTGTGATATATATATCAATGTAGCCTATATGAGTTTGAGTGTGTTCGTTATATAAATTAAATATATTATTAATGTATGTATATGTGAATGATAAACTATATTAACTTAATGTATATATGTATATGTGTGAAATGTGTGGAATGGACTATAGGTGATTAGCCTATGGCCTATAGCCTATGGCTCCTAGCCTGTGTATATATGGCATGAATGCCAGTGAATATGTGTTGTTGGCTTGTATAGCCTAGTTATTGTGTGTGTATGCTAGAATAGGCTGGTTAGGCTTAGTGAGACTTGTTTGGGTTAGGCTTGACCTAGTTGACCTAATTTGACTAGTATAGTTGACTAGAGTTGACCAAGGGTTGACTTTAGCCTAGTTTGACCCCAAACATTATGTAGATGCATTGTAGCAGTCTCTTATATTATTTTAGACTTGTAGTGACTTGTACTGTTCTATAGGAGATAGACACCACTCCTCGGACAGTAGATTCTCTTCAGATATTCAGAATACCAGGCGAGTACATTCTCTGATCATTTCATATCTTGTTTAGGATTATATTTCCTGCTTTAGATTACTTTACTTGAAGCTGACACGTTGGTAACACGGATTAGTACTATATAAATCTTGTCGTACGATGTTATCCCCTTAGCGGATACATCGAGTACTTCATGTTCGTGTACTTTATCATGAGCATCGTGTACTCCTTGTGTTCGTGCTATTCGTGTACAAATCATGTAAAATCGTGTATACTCATGTGCTCACATGATCATCGTGTACAACTATACTTCGTGTGCAATAACATAACTTGACTAGATCCTTGTGTATTGATTGGGGCGGGGAAGTAGAAGTGGTTATGTATTCAATCCAGTAGATTACTCGTGTACAACCTCTGTAGATTACTCGTGTACAATATCGTATCGTTTACATAACCATCTTGTACTCTAAATCACTAGTACTGGTAGTTCTCATATATATTGTATCTATTTACTTACAGTATCTCTTTTTACATAATGTTGTTCTTCCAGTTTCATGTATCTTACTCTCTATCATGTTTATATTTCCTAACCTGTTATGATTTGTTGAGATGTACTGTACTCGCTCCTGTCCTGACTGGACCTGTTAAAAATATTACAGAGGACGAGGCTGAGGCATTCTGTCCCACCTATTACGGGGCTACCCTAGAGGACTGTTGTGACTTGGACCAGCAGCAGGATCCCTTAGCAGTGGATGACACTCCCTTAGACTAGGATGTCTTTCATTGTATTTATTCTGGATTACTATATTGAGATTTGAGATTTTGGATATGTATTATCTTAGACACTTAGACTTTCATCTGGATTGTATCTCTGTGGATTTTATTTCTGATCATATCTATCTATCTATCTTTTATCGTATTCTACCTTAGATGTGATCGAGATTGTATTTGCTATGTCACCTCCATTCGGAGTGTATATACTATACAGGTACCTTATATATATTGTTAGATGTTGACCTAGGACAGCGTTCTACCGCCGATACTGTGGTGTAGGCTGGACGTACCCACGTCTCGTGCCCTTAGTCTAGGGTGCGGGTCGTGACACAAACCCAACGGCGCCCCAATAGCACCGTCCAATGGCGCCCCAATAGCACCGTCCAACGGCGCCCCAACAGCACCGTCCAGGGAATCAAGTCCCAGTGCCTCGAGCCCATCAACCCGCACCGTAAAATGGCCAAGACCGTCGCCCCAATGCCTAGGGTCGCATCTACGCCATGACTCGAGATGAAGTGCTTGCATCAGATACGGTCGTGACAGGTATACTAAATTTCAATAATGTGCCTGCTCGTGTACTATTTGATTCAGGTGCTTCGTATAGTTTTATTTCGACGGACTTTGCCGTCGAGCACAAATTTCCTGTAATATTATTAGATCTCGACCTTAGCCTAAGTACACCTTCGGGTACACCAATACTCACAAACTTAGTCTACACCGACGGGATTATCTGTATCGACGGTCAAAAGATCGGTCTTGACGTGATAGTTCTAGACATGAAGGACTTTGACATCATTCTGGGAATGGATTGGCTCGGGCCGTGCAATGCAACCCTAGACTGTGCCGGAAAGACGGTCACCTTTCGCATACCAGGAGTGCCATAATTCTGCTTTTCGTGTGGTGAGACGTCGTCGACCTGCATGCTGATCTCGACAATTTTCGTTCGGAAGATGCTGCATTCTGGGAGCAAAGGCTATTTGGCGTCTGTCCGAGACATGCGACAGGATGGTGCAAACGCGAGTCAGACCGACGTTGTGGCAGAATTTCCCGATGTGTTCCCGGACGAGCTATCCGGCATGCCCTCCGACCGAGAAATCGAGTTCAGCATCGATACATTCTCCGATACTCGACCGATTTCTAAGGCCCCGTACAGAATGGCCTCCGTCGAGCTGAAGGAACTCAAAGTCCAGTTACAAGAGTTACTCGACAGAGGATTTATTCGGCCTAGTGTTTCACCGTGGAGAGCGCCCGTGTTGTTCGTGAAAAAAAGGATGGGTCCATGCGTCTGTACGTCGATTACCGAGAGCTGAACAAGGCCACCATCCGGAACAAGTACCCATTTCTCCGCATAGACGACTTATTCGATCAGCTGCAAGGCGCCTCAGTATTTTCGAAGATTGATCTCCGCTCGGGCTATCATCAACTCAAGATCAAGTCAGACGATGTGCAAAAGTCAGCCTTTCGCACTCGGTACGGCCACTACGAGTTCCTGGTGATGCCATTCGGCCTAACAAATGCCCCTGCCGCCTTTATGGATCTGATGAATCGAGTATTTCGACCCTTTCTTGATAAATTTGTGGTAGTCTTTATTGACGATATTCTCGTCTACTCGAAGGACAGGGCGCAGCATGCAGAACATCTACGGGCCGTGCTCCAGACACTTCGAAAGAATGAGTTGTATGCAAAGCAGAGTAAGTGCGAATTTTGGCTAAGCAGCGTATCCTTTCTTGGTCACATCATTTCGTCCGAAGGCATTGCAGTCGATTCGAAGAAAGTGGAAGTTGTTGCTGATTGGAAGCGACCTGCATCTGCTAGTAAGATTCGAAGCTTTCTTGGTTTGGCGGGATACTATCGACGCTTCGTGAAAGACTTCGCGAAGATTGCATCGCCATTGACTCGCCTTACTCAAAAGGGAGTCGTGTATGAGTGGTCGGATGACTGTGAAGCTTCCTTCCATGAGCTAAAATAGCAACTAATTTCGACACCTATACTCGCACTTCCAGATGGGCCAGAGGGTTTTCAGATATTCAACGATGCTTTAGGCCAGGGCTTGGGATACGTGCTCATGCAGCGAAACAAGGTGATATACTTCGCCTCCAAACAGTTGAAGCCGTACGAGAAGAACTATCCTACGTACGACTTGGAGTTAGCGACGATTTTGTTCGCATTGAAATTGTGGCATCACTATCTATATGGCGTGGCGTAAACGATATATACCGACCACAAGAGCCTCAAGTATCTCTTCACCCAGAAGGAATTGAACTTGCGATAAAGGTGCTGGCTCGAACTGATCAAAGACTATGACTTGATGATCGACTACACTCCGGATAAGGGAAATGTTGTGGCGGACGCTCTGAGTCAAAAATATCTTGCCTCGCTATCCATCAACCGCAGACTACTACAAGATCTAGAAGAAATGGATATTGACCTCCGGGTTCGATTCAGGGATGTACAATTGGCGCAGCTGCAGTTAGAGCCGAGTTTGCTGGAAAAGATCATGATCGCTCAGAAGGATGATCCGTACCTGAAGAAAATACGCGAGCGAATTTCAACAGGTAGTGCGACCGACTTTGTGGAAGATAAGATCGACGTGCTGAGATTGAATGGCCGACTATGTGTTCCGGATGATTCAGAACTACGAAAGGAGATAATGTCGGAGGCGCATTATGCGAAATATATCTTGCATCCAGCAGTACCAAGATGTATAAGGACCTCCTCACGACCTTCTGGTGGCACGGGATGAAGAGAGATGTGGTGCTCTTCGTGTCACAATGCATGGCCTGTCAGCAGGTGAAAGCTGAGCATCAGCGACCGGGTGGGAAGATGCAGAACCTTGCTATTCCAGAGTGGAAATGGGATCACGTCACTATAGACTTTATTGTTGGCCTGCCGAAGACACCACAGGGCAACGACGCCATCTGGGTCATCGTCGATCGATTAACCAAGTCAGCGCACTTTATTATCATCAAAGTTACTTGGAGCGTTGATCGTCTGGCGTAGATTTATCTTAACGAGATAGTACGGTTGCACGGAGTTCCAGTATCCATCGTCTCTGTCACGACCCGCACCCTAGAGTAAGGGCACGAGACGTGGGTACGTCCAGCCTATGCCACAGAATCGACGGTAGAACGTTGTATAGGTCGTCTACAAAACTACACTAAATAGTATAAAGGTACATGTATAGTATATACACTCCGAATGGAGGTGACATAGAAATACAGTCTCAATCACAAGAATAAACTAGGATAGATAGCACAGAAAGGAAATATGATTGATGTGAAAACAGAAAAATGAGTTCAACATCCAACACAGCTAGGAGAAACAAACAACATCACAGAGTCACAAATTATGAATATAAACTACTACAGTCTAAAACAAAAGCTGGATCGCAGTCCAGGCAAGCCTAACTAAGCTAACTACTCTGGGAGTATAAAGTCTAGTGGCTCAACTATCAGGCCACAGTCTTGGCCTAAGTCTTCATCTGCCTCGACCCCATAGTAGGTCGAGCAGCCTGCCTCAGAAACATCTGTAATATGTCAACGGTATCCTGTCAGAAAAATGAGCAAGTACAAACACTAACAGCAGTTCCATATGAATTGACAAATTCTATAAGAGACAGTATAATGAAATATAAGACAAAGATATAGGAAAACTTGGAAGCCATTCGAAAGTCGACTTACAACCCGTAAACCAAACAAGGACCGGGGTTGTAATCCTTCTCCTGAACAAAACCTAGCCTCCAATCAAAGTATAGCATAAAAGTATGTAGAACATGTGAAATACATGATAAAATTAGCAGAAAATGTGTAACAGATGTGAGTACTGAATAGGACGACAGTATACATATAGGATAACTTGGGAACTATTCGGAAACCGATTTACAATCCTTAAACCAAACAAGGACCGGGGTTGTAACCCTTCTTCCGAACAGAACTTAGCCTCCTATGAAAAATAAATATAAAATATGACTTGAATTATTAGAGCGTTATGTGATCGGCTTGGGAAACATAATCAGGCTACCCACTTGGCCCGACAATCACATGAAAATCTGTAAAGGGTCATGCCGGCCAACCTGGATAATGAACACATGAATGAGATCTCGCTACTGTTTCACTTAACAAAATGCCTAAAAATTGGCTTTTGAAAGAAAACGAGAAAAAGTACCAAAGTACAAATTGTTCTGGGAAGTATTACTATGAAAGTCTGATCTGAGAGCGATCACTTTGTTCCTTGGACCATATGATGATGATGAAGAAAACTGCTTGAAGAAGACGAACAATCGAAAGAACTAAGTCACCGGAAAGGTATCGAGCAACGGCACTGATGGCACAGTCGAATGCTTTCTTGCTTTGTTTCACCCTGTTCTTGAGAAAAGTTGAAGAAATGCTTCTGGGAATATCACTCTGAAAATATGAGTTTTCTCAGAATCTCCTCTCATGTCTCTATTGATCTTCTGATGTTGTCTGTGTTGAAAATAATTCTATTTATAGACTTAACCCTTTATGCGTAAAAAGCAACAAAAATGGGTCTCTATGCGAGTAACTGTCACCCACAATGTAAATCATCCTCTACGCTCGGTGACACGTGTCCCATGTAGAGTTTTGATCTCTACGCATGATGACACGTGTCTCACTTCTTCAACAAAATGGAGAAAGCACATACACACATTCTTTGATAAGTGTGGCATGAAAGCCACGTAAGCAAACCACGTTCCCATGTAGTCAAGAAAGCTCGAGCGTAAAAATTACCCAAAACATACTCCCTACGTAAAGTAGCAGACTGGCGTAAAATAGCCCAAAATAAGCTTCCAGCGTAAAGTGGCTAAAAATAGCCTTTAGCGTAAAGTTAGCTCAAATAAACCTTACGCACACAATAGCCTTGAGCGTAAAAGCTCGAAATAGCTATCGTGTGTAAAAGAAGCTATTTTCTGGGCGTAAAGTTAGCCCATCTGCACACTAAACGACAAGCTTTGGGCTCGGTGAAAAGATTTCCTTGACTTCTGTGCAATCCTGTTGTCAGAAAATCATTCTGTTAGATCAAATCACTCGCATTAAATGCGGCCTGACAGTCTGTCCCCGACGTAAAAGTGGAAGATAACTCTCGCATAAAAGCTTCTCGCGTAAAGAATAGCATGCGTAGAGAGTAGCTCGCGTAAATCAGCTTGCGTAGAGTCTGACTTAGTTTGAATTGTGTAAAGTTCTCAACTTCTTTGACTTAGTCCATGAAGCACTTTTTACGCTCCTACAGCTACACCCTACGTGAGGTGAGAGTGGCGCAAGCACATGAATATAGTGACATGGGACTTTGATCACATAGCCCCTAATAATTCTCCCATCTCCGAATAGTATAATGGATCTGGACATGACACGTCATGACACGGGATTCCATAAGAGGGTAGCAAGTCCCCTTAAGAATCGGTGTCTATATCAATACATAGAAATAAGACAGAAAATGTACCAATATACCACAAAAATCTAGGAACAACATCCTATGTCATGATCCAACATATACTAGTCCGTGAACTATCATGACTGGAAATCGAGTAAGGCACTACAACTGAATCGGATATAGCAGATATCAAGACAATGAAAACTATCAGTGAATGTACTCGCCTGGTATCCTGAGTATCTGAAGAGAATCTACTGTCCGAGGGGTGGTGTCTGTCTCCTATTGAACAGTACAAGTCACTACATGTCTAAAATAATATAATAGACTGCTACAATGCATCTACATGATGTTGGGGTCAATCTAGGCTAAAGTCAACCCTCGGTCAACTCTAGTCAAACTAGGTCAACTAGGCCAAGCCTAAGCCAAACAAGTCTCATTAAGCCTAACCAGCCTATTCTAGCATACACACACAATATCTAGGCTATACAAGCCAACAGCACTCCTATACTGGCATTCAAGCCATAAACGCAGGCTAGGAGCCATAGGCTATAGGCCATATAGCTAAACACATATTCACACATTACATATTAATCTAAATTATATAAATAATCACACTATACATAGGCCGCATTGATAATATATCACATATAGATATACACACATATATATATGTATATACATAGAATGATAGGGTAAGGCACATGTGTTTGTGTCTATGTGTACAAGTGTGTGTGTGTGTGTGTGACAATAGGCCAAACAGTGTGTGTGGGTACATGTGAGGCTGTGTGTGTAGAGTGTTAGCTAAGCATAGGTGTGTGTATCATGTGGCATGTGTGTGTGATTTACATATAAATTAGGGTATGTGTGTGCCCTGTGTAATCAGGATTAGGCAATGAAGTGTCAAAGGACAACTAGCTAGGTGTGAGTGAACTTGAGTGTATATGACAGTTTAGTGATAGGAAGTAATGTGTGACAGTTGACAGGAAGTGGCATGTGAGCATGGTGTGTGTTAACAGGAATTTGAAGAGTGGCAATAGAAAAATAGTGTTCTCAGGAAACCAACATGACAATCCTAGCAGTAGCCTAACATAATGCAATGGATTAAAACATGTCAATTTCAACATTGAACTCAGTTTTTAGGAGGGAAATCAAATAACAGTTTAGCTAGTACAAATAAATGGAATAACATGGCTATTAAACTTTGAAATCAGTTTTTAAGGAAAGGGATCAAGTGACAGTTTCATAAATCAAATTTCAACCCCTACTCGAAAATCCCAACAGTAATCAATCCAAATCAAATCCCATATGCAACCATCATTAAAATAACTAATACACATGTGGTTGATATGGCAATTAACTTTCAAAATCAGTATTAGAAAAGAATGGAAGTTCAGAAAATTGAATTTCCAGGACTGTGTATCAGTCCACATATTTCAACACACCATTCCACATTCGAAATTCTATTACTCGATCATAAAACCTAATCTATCATGTAAAACCAACATAGCAGTAGTTGATACACATGTAGGATCAATATGGCAATTTAAAACATCAATTAAATCAGTTAAAAACAGGGAATAAATCTCAGGATTAAGAAACAGAACTACGTATCAGTCGAACATAGGGAAACTAGAATTCGATCTATCAAAACATAATAAAATGCAAATTAATTGGTTGTTAACATATCCCACACTCGTGCACGTGTCAAACAATGCATTCGTGTCCAACCAAGTGGACACGAGCGTGTCCAGAATACACAAACACTACACACGTGCACAGGACAGTGCGCTGCATCGTGCACGCGTGCACGCGTGTCCTGCGCGCGACACAGGCTACGTGGTGACACGTGGCCTTGCATACACGTGCACCAGGGGTAGAGCTACCCCTAGGACAGCCTGCACTTGTAGAAGCATGGAAAATATTAAAGAAAGATCCATGCGGCTCAGGAAGCCCATGCGGCTCACAGATTCATGCGGCACGAGGAGCCATACGGCCCAAGACATCCCATGCGGCTCAGAAGACACGTGGCGTAACAGTGCTCCCCTCCGCCCTATGCTGCATTAATTACGTTGGCGGCTGACAACTCTGAAAAAGTGGCAGCCCTGACACAAAAGACGTAATTATGACTCTGTCATAATCACAGACCCCTAGGGAAGTGAAGGAGATCTCTGACACAATCTTCCGAAATCCAGAAAATGCCATGTGGCCCTGACACGTGGACAGCATATGCGGCTCGAGCGAAGACTCCCCATGCGGTTCAGTATGAAGCGGCCTTATGCGGCTCAGGCAGAAACAGTCTCATGCGGCTCGAACGAAGACCCCCCCCCCATGCGGCTCGCAAGGATCATCTCCATGCGGCTCATTACCCATTATGCGACTCAAATTATCATATAGTTCGAAGGTTCGGGGGGGGGGCACTCCCCAAGCAGACCCGACACGTGGCCAGTCTTATGTGGCTCAATCCTTATGCGGCTCCATCCTTATGCGGCTCAACCCTCCTCAGCGGCTCTCAGGACACGTGTCATAAAGCCAATCAATTTCCCAGATTTACTGCAATCAAAGATTGGGTCAAATTCTAATAATCTGGGACACGTGGCAGGAGAATGAATTAAATTTATTCATTCAAATTTGCAAACATCATCAAATCATCACTACGGAGATTTATTCCAATCAGCATTAATTACTGATAGGATTTGGTGCAATCTACACTAAATGGCCCAGATTTATCATGCCCAAGATTAATGGCCCAGATTGATTGATCAACAGGCCGCCGCTACTTTGAGGGTAATCATTGTGAACCCTAATGAGGTCCCTCCATTCCTATAAATAGCAGGGTGCCATTCCCTTGCGAGAGGGGCATACACAGAGAGATATACGCACATAGAGAGAGGTGCATACACAGACAAAAAGGAGCACTTTTCGAGATCAGAGAGAGCACCAGAGTACTTGGAGAGAAGAGCAGAGAGAGAGCAAAGAGAGCATTTCCTCAATGCTGAGCAATCTTCTGGAGCCAAGGCTGCATACCGATCGTCCAAGGAGTAAGGCAGAGCTGTCGTCGCTTTCCCTAGCCTCTACCGTCACCCCCCAGAATCTAAAATAAATAATTGTACTTAGATTGCTGTACCTAGGCTTTCGTCCCTAGGCTTTCTTTGTACAAGCGAGTTTGTAACGTGAAGTAAAAGTCCAGTCCTCCGATAATTGTTCTGCTTTTTTATATTTCATGGCAAACACGATGGCGACTCTGCTGGAGACAAACTTCTCCACGGCTGAGGAGTTGGTGACGCAGTCGGATGCAGCCAAGCTTGGCTCCATGCAACAGAAGATGGTCGTCCGTTTCGACCAACAAGCATTTGAAGAGATGCTCTCTGAAGGAAGTGCTGGCCCGATCCAGAAGTGAACCCGCACAAAGAAAGCTCGCTGCGAGTGGAGGCCAAAATTGTTTGCTCCTCCACAAGCTCTGGACGGGGTACTCTCTGCTACCCAAGACGGCGAGGGCGATTCTCATACGGCTCCACTTCGAGCCGTAGAGAACTCTGCTGTCCCCAAGTCCGGCAGAGGTAAGCACTACGATGCTGGACTTGCAGGGACAAAGAGCGACTCTATGCGCCCCAAGAAGAAGCCGAGCACTCCTGTGGCCAAATCTGTCAACCACATGCAGGAGGCTCATGCGGGTGGATCTACCAGCCGCATTAAGAAAATCCATGCGGCCAGATCATCCAGCCGCATAAAGAAGACTCATGCGGCTGAGACTCCCAGCCGTATGAAGAAAGCCTATGCGGCTACGTCTGCCAGCCGCATACGGACCAAAGATGACAGCCGTATGACGCCTACTCCACGCGGCTCTGTCTTCGACCGCCTCTCGTACGGTCCTGATCTCTTGTGCTCCCAAGAAGATATGTCTGACTCTCTCCAGTATCACTTAGACTCTTTCTACTATGTGCCCTTACGCACTAGAGCGAAGAAGTCTAAAGCAACACGAACCTGGCGAGTTCGGTCCGCTGATCTGACCTTTGACCATTCGGGCATTCCGCATACTGTAACGCGGGCCTCGGATGGGAAGTTGTACAGAACCACCCGAGTCCAGCCCCCGGCGGCAGACGGACAGAGAGGTTCGCAAAAGTCTTACAAAATCTCGGGAGCAAACATGGTCGGTCCAGACCCATCTGACTTGCGTGAGGCCATCCTCCACAAACGCAAGGAAAGAGAAGATGTATCGGGGTGCAAAGAGTCCTCCCACGGACGTCACTGCACCCACGTCATCGTTAACTGCTGCTGCAACAGTGCGACGATGCGAGAAGACCGGCAGTCTGTCTTTCAAAGACTGCAATAGCCCTCTTCAGAAGACGAGGCACTACCCGTCGTCTCCTGCAACTCTGCTCGGAAAGTCCCCGCTGATGGAAGAGGGAAGAAGACAAATGTTCCCAGCCCGAAGATCTCAACCACGGCGACTAAAAGACTGTCGTCTAAGCGGGTGCCCACCACCGGAGTTTTCCAAGGTACTCGCTCTAAGATGAAATCTGCTACAGTGGGAGATTCGTCGTCCACAACATAGAGGGTTGCCAGGGCTGGGGGTAGCACCCCTCCGAGCCTCCACAGCAATCCGATGTTCCAAGAAGACGAGCCGGGGGAGACAACTCTCCCATCGGATGTAGCAAACCTCGACGTCCCCGAGGACGTCCACAACTCCCAAGACGAGGCGAACTCGGAGACTGGGGGTACTGTTCCTTTCGAGTCTGAACCAGAAGAGAACATACCCACATACTCCGATGACTTCTCACTACAAGGGTACGATTCGGAGGGCGCTTCCTCTACCGCTCCGTCTATCTCTCCTCATGTGAAGACGATATTCATGACAGACAGCAACCAAGGTGGTTCCAGTGATCGCCAATGCATTGACACTCTAGAAGCCATACTACATGCCTTGGTCAAGTCTGTAGACGAGATCAAAGCGGCCCTTCCAAATCTCCAAGGAGGGACGCCTGGCCAAACAAGTGTGGGTCCCGCGGTTAATGCGGACTCGAATTCAGCGGCACCGAACCCGGGCAACAATCCTCCTGAAACAACGGCCCCCACTGCTGTGGATGAGGCCCGCGAAGCAAGAAAAGAGGTCCAAGAGCTCCGAGCCATGTTCCACGCTCGAGAAAACTCTTAAGACCTCAGAATACGGCAACCATACCCTACTGCATGGAGGGATGTTCCATTCCCACCAAGATATAAGCCGTTCAATATCAATCCTTATGATGGCAAGACCTCAGCAAGTCGGTACATCACTTACTTCGAGGTCACCACCGACCATCTGCCCCATGACGATGCCATTCTCACACGATTATTCATCGGGGCATTGGAAGGGGTCGCCTTCGACTGGTACCGTAATCTGTCGGACAACTGCATCCACTCCTTCGCCGGCTTCAAGCGTATGTTCTTGGAGAGATTCTACGAAGTAGGGCAGGAAATCACCATGTCCACCCTCATGGACGTCGTCCAAGGGGAGAAAGAGCTGACAAGAAACTATATCGAGCGGTTTCGCCAAACCGCAATGAAGTTGCCGTCTGGAAACTCGAATTCCTCCTTGATTGAAATTTGCCAAAAGAGACTGCTTCCAACAATCAGTCTCTGGATGGGCGAAAGTCAATTCAAGGACAGAAAGACATTCATCATCAGTGCCACAAGCGCCGAAGAACGATTGAAGAAGGCTCGCCAACTGGGATTGCACATCTCGGACGGAGAGAACAAGGGCAAGCGTCCCAACAACGACAATGGGGGTAGCCCTTCCAACAATCGGGACAGCAGGGGAAAGCAGGCTATGGTGGCCGATACAGTACAGAAACCTGAGCCAAAGCCAGCAGACAAACAATGGCCTCAAATTACTTACTCCTTCGAAGACGGTCACGTCAAGCCCATTTTGGACATGCTTATACAAGGAGAGAATTCAGCTTTCTCCACCAAGACGGGAACCGCGGCTGGCAGAGATGGAGAACCCAAAGTACTGCCATTATCACCGCTACGTCCACCATGCTACACACGACTGCTACCAACTAAAACGGTACATCCAAAACCTCATCGATTCGAATGCTCTGGCTATCGATTTCGAAGAGGTAACCGTGGCAGCCAACATGGTGCCAGTACAATTCGGTAGCTTCCCTCCGACGGAAACTCAAGACTGGGTGGTCCCCATCCCTCTGGCGACAATAGAGATTGCTAATCTTCCACCTCCCTGAGATCAGACTGCTAGTCTAGTGCCCCTCACCACATCACGAGGGGAGGTCATGTGGGTCCATCCAGACTTGGTATCAGAAGTGACTCAGCCCACACCATCCTCCATCGGCAAGAAGAAGAGTAGAAAAGTCAGGTCCTGCCGCACAATCTCGGCATACATCGAAAAAGCTACAGCCGTCGTCACACGGTCTGGGGCGCAATCCCATCATGTGGTTGACAATCCAGCTGAAGATCATCAACCCACTACGACTAATGCTCCGGGACCAGCTCAGCCTCCGATGACCGACAAGCCTAGGGCGAGGGAGACTCGCTTTGACAAATCCCTCCGAAAAGAGGCATCACAAGGGCTGGAGAAGCCCTACAACTTCGACATCTTGGCACAATTGGCCAACACACCGACCAAGTTGTCATTATACGAGCTTCTGAGACTCTCCAAGGATGTTCGTACGGCTTTGAGCGATGCACTCCAAAATGCCGACGCGTACCTGGCTCAGGTCAACCTCACGGGAGAGAACCCGCCTACAGATCTCCAAGACAGCGCCTGTACGGGAGCAATGCCCAACATCGTCTTCACTTCGCAAGACATGCTCATCAAAACCAACCTGCACGATCGCCCGCTATACTACACTGGATACATCGGCGACGTAAAGGTGGATCGGATGCACATTGATCCTAGCTCTTCCATAAGCATTATCTCGAAGGGTCTGCTACATCATCTTCGCATCCCAATGCATCGCCTGACGCCGACAAGCACCGCCATCAGCGGTTTCAATTCGGACAGGAGCTACCCAATTGGGAAGATTCGTCTGAAGTGTCAAATTGGCGACCTCCAATCCGAAGTCACCTGCTACGTCATAGATGCAGACACTTCTTACAATATCTTCTTGGGGCGTCCATGGATACATGATTATATGATCGTGCCTTCCATGCTGCACCAATGCTTGAAATATGTCGACAAACACGGCTTTGTGAGGACGGAATTTGCTGATATCGATCCCTTCAAAGGGGTCGAATCCTACTACTCAGACTCCTGTCTGTACGAAAAGTCAAAGAAGCATCTTGGTGAAGGAGATGTACAAGCTAGTACCGAGACAACCACAAGATCAGAAGAGCCTCTGGCGATCCACCTCCAAGCTCGCAAACCTGGCAAGTCTGCACCCCTTACCGCCACTCTGCGTAAGGACGCAATCAGCCTCTCGGCACAAAAAGAGCAGATGATAATCCGGCTGCCAAGGTCTGGCCCAGTGCCAAGACCCACAACGGAGCTACTGACAATTAGGCTGCCGAGAGCCGGCCAGCCTCAAACGGAGAAGCTCAATCCCTCCGATAAGCCAATGACGATACGTCTTCCTAAGAAGGGTCGTCACCCCGATGCAAGGCCTGAAACTTCTAGCGAACTAACCACGCCCCGCCCAGCATCGAGTGCCAAGCTGGGGGTCGCTAGTTTGCCAACAACTCCACGCTCTGCTCCACCAGCTGAACCGCTGACGATCAAGCTGCCCAGGTCATCCTCTCAGTCTTCGTTTATACAGGGGGTAGCTGAAGAGGAACCGGAGCTAGCCAAGTATGTGGCTGCCCACACTGATGTTCCCTCCGCAGATGATGTAATCCCCCTAGAAAAGATACCTTACTTCATCAATAAAGGGCTATCTTTGAACTACCTCGAGCTTAATAAGCTTTGTACGATGTATGCTATGGAACACGGTATAGGAACTCACCTCCACACACAGGTGACAAATGTGCACACCGCAATCCAGCTTACTCCAGCGAAAGATGCTTACCGCATAATCAAGGGAGGGGACCACCCAATCATCTTCGGCCGGAAGGACGACCCTCATCCCTTCACCATAGAAGAAGTCGACCTTGGATCAGATGCCGGGAGACTGCCTCTGTATCTTTATAGCCCCTAATCCAAATATCTCATACAGAAACAGGGGTATGATCTGGAGACGACGCCAGGCCTGAACTACGGTACTGGACGACGATTACCTTTGAAGCCACCGGTCCCGGCTGGCAAACCACGGGACTACTATAGCAAAACTTGGTGTGGATTAGGGTATGTTACACCTACGATGACCCCTGAAAGTTCAGATGAAGAATGTGACTGGCATTCACATTCGACCGAGTCACCAACTTCTGACTCTGATACCAGCATCGGAGATGTATTCAGACAAGTCTTGTCAGTCAACATGGCATTCGCCGACGCTTATGAAGAAGACGAAGACATCCCCAAAATCCTCGAGTTAGAGCCGTGGGCCCAGCAGTTGGATGCGCAATGGAAAAAGCGGTTCGAACTGAGGGACCCTCCAACTGAAGATGAGGTTATCCAGGTCGACCTCGGCAGCGAATCTTCTCCAAAACCAATCTTCGTCAGTAAAAGCTTAACAGACGAGGAGCGAGAATCAATGCTAGAACTTGTCAAAGAATACATTGATGTGTTCGTATGGAGCTATGAAGACATGTCGGGGTTAAATCCCGATATTGCTCTTCACAAGCTCAACATTCGGCCGGACGCAAAGCCAGTCAAGAAACAACAGCGACACTTTCGCCCAGGCATCATGGATACGATCGAAGCAGAAGTCAACAAACTAATAGCCAACGGCTTCATTCATGAGAAACAACATCCGGATTGGGTCGCCAACATAGTACGCATCCTCAAGAAGAATGGGAAAATTCGAATCTGCATCGACTTCCGCAATCTGAATGAAGCATGCCCCAAAGATGAATTCCCCCTCCCTATCATAGACATCATGATTGACAATACCTGCGGCTTTGAACGTATGTCATTCATGGATGGCTTTTCGGGGTACAACCAAATCAAGATGTCTCCTGACGACGAAAAGCACATATCATTCCGAACACCGATTGGCACGTATTGCTACACAGTCATGCCTTTCGGTTTAAAGAATGCTGGCGCCATATATCAAAGAGCCATGAGTATCATCTTCAGGGACCACTTACGCAAGACGGTGGAATGCTATGTTGATGACATCGCTGTCAAGAGTTGCTGTAAGGGAGACCATCTGCAGGATCTGAGGACGGTATTCGACCTGATACGAGCGCACAATTTGAAAATGAACCCTACGAAGTCCTTCCTGGGTGTATCCAGTAGGAAGTTCTTGGGTTTCATCATCACCGCCCAGGGTATCCATGTAGACCCTGAGAAGACAAAGGCAATTATGGAGATGGGTCCCCCGAGAAATCTCCGCAAACTCAGAGCCTTCAAGGGAGGCTAGCGTACATCAGGAGGTTCATTTCTAACCTCTCCGGGCGATGTCGGCCATTCACCCACCTCATTAAGAAAGGCGTCTCGTTCGTATAGGACGAAGAATGCCAA
Organism: Iris pallida; assembly: GCA_029216955.1. Taxonomy (NCBI): domain Eukaryota; kingdom Viridiplantae; phylum Streptophyta; class Magnoliopsida; order Asparagales; family Iridaceae; genus Iris; species Iris pallida. Next base: position 26,726 of record JANAVB010003484.1, read on the forward strand.
CGGGCCTTCGACAGCATCAAAGAATATTTGTTGAACCCTCCAGTCCTGGTGGCCCCGGTTGCTGGAAAACTATTCTTGCTCTATGTACGAGCAATAGAGCACTCCCTCGGAGCTCTGCTAGCACAAAACAATGATACAGGCCATGAACAAGCCATATATTACCTCAGCCGAATGATGATTGGGCCAGAGCACCGATACACCGCTGTGGAGAAGGAATTCCTTGTCCTAGTGTTCGCCATTCAGAAGACACGGCACTATGTCACCAGACAAATGATACATGTGATCTCACGAGTCAACCCTCTCAGGGTCCTCATGACTAAACCAGGGGCACTCAGCTCTCGTCTCGCTACATGGGCAATATTGCTATCCCCCTATCATATGATCTTCGTCCCGCAAAAGGCAGTCAAGGGTCAAGCCCTGGCAGACTTTTTGGCAGCCCACCCAGATTCGAAGTCATCCAGAATATATAAAGAGATCCCAGATGAGGTCGTCGACTCGCATGCAACCTCTCACGATAATATATGGCGAATGTTCTTCGACGGCGCTTCGAGAACTGGACCTAAGGGCAACACCATTGTCGGAGTTGGGGTGGTACTGGTTTCTCCTACCGGATTGGTGATCAACCGTGCTTACTCTCTCACAGAACCCTGCTCTAACAATATGGTCGAGTACAACGCTCTGGTCATTGGCCTCTAACTTGCAAGAAAGCTGGAGGTAGAATATCTTGAAGCATACGGCGATTCTCAGTTAATCGTCAATCAAATCCGGGGCTCATACGAAGTTCGCCACGAAGACATGATCCCCTATCACCAAATAGCAATCAACATCATCTCGTTATTCGAGGGGTTCTTCATCGAACACGTCCCCAGACTCCGAAATATCGAAGCCGATGCCTTAGCAGGTCTGGCCGCTTCCTTAGCAGTGCCAAATCATACTCATCAATCGGTAGATGTAGTAGGCCACGAACTGGTCTGCCCCAAGAACAACGTTCAATTTGTGGCGAGTTATTCCGCTCAGACGATTGATGATGTCCCAGATTGGAGACAACCATTCATCGACTTCGTCGTCTATGATATCCTGCCCGAGAACCCGAAGGAAGCCACTTCTATCAGACGGCGTTCCCTCAGATTCTTCTACGATACGGAGACGAAAATGCTGTATCGACGATCCTACGATGGATTATTGCTTCGGTGTCTGTCAAACGCAGAAGCCAAAGAAGCCGTACGAGAAGCGCATGACGGTGTCTGCGGGGCCCATCAGCCTGGTCCTAAATTGTAAGACCGTCTTCGCCGAATAGGCTACTTCTGGCCCACGATGGTAGCGGATGCGATAGACTACGCAAGAAGGTACAAAGCCTGCCAAGTCCACGCGGACTTCATTTACCAGCCATCCGAATTTCTACATCCGACAGTGGCGTCTTGGCCATTTGAAGCATGGGGAATGGATATCATCGGTCCAATTACTCCACCTTCCTCCCGTGGACATCGCTTCATACTTGCAATCACGGATTACTTCTTCAAATGGGCAGAAGCTGTTCCACTCGCAAAAGTCAAAACCTCAAACGTGATCAGCTTCCTCAAGCATCACGTTATCTATCGCTTTAGACTGCCTCGGAGGATCATCCACGATAATGGTCCGCAGTTCGCAAGCTACGCTTTTTATCGGTTCTGTGACAAGTACCGCATCCAAAATATTGCTTCAACACCATACAATCCAGCAGCAAATGGGTTGGCAGAGGCATTCAACAAAACAATCATCAAACTTCTCAAGAAGTTTGTCTCTTCCAACAAATGCGACTGGAACGATAAGCTCGGTGAATATTTATGGGCGTACCATACTACAGTCCGAACAGCTACCGGGAATACACCATTCTCCCTGGTGTACGGGAGTGAGGCAGTTCTCCTATTAGAGACTCAAATACCCTCACTCCGCGTCGCCCTCACTTATCAATTGACGACGGATGATAACTACCGACGCCGACTACAAGAGCTGGAGGCCTTAGATGAAAAGCGCCTCCTGGCTCAGTAAAGGATCGAACTATATCAAGTACGCATCTCTGGAGCCTTCAACAAGAAGGTTAAAATTAGAATATTTCAAGTGGGCGATCTTGTTCTGGCAGTCCGAAGGCCGATGGTCATGACTCACAAGACCGCCGGCAAGTTCCAGCCAAAATAGGAAGGTCCATTTATTATCGAGGCCGTATTCTCCAACGGTGCTTACCACCTCGCCAAGCAAAACGGAGACTTGCTCATGTTGCCCGTCAACGGCAAGTTCCTGAAGAAATACTATGTCTAGACGACAAATTATCTAGATTTTCGAGTCACGTACCCGCTGGTACCGCTGAACTCACCCTCATAATTCTCTAGATTTTTGAGTCACGTACCTGTTGGTACCGCTGAACTCACCCTCATAATTTTCCAGATTTTCGAGTCACGTACCCGCTGGTACCGCTGAACTCACCCTCATAATTCTCTAGATTTTTGAGTCACGTACCCGCTGGTACCACTGAACTCACCCTTATAATTTTCCAGATCATCGAGTCACGTACCCGCTGGTACCGCTGAACTCACACTCACCATTCTCCCGATTCCTGAGTTACGTACCCGCTGGTACCGCTGAACTCACCCTCATAATTTCCCAAATTATCGAGTCATGTGTCCGCTGGTGCCACTGAACTCATACTTTCACAATATCGAGTTATGTACCCGATGGTGCCTCTGAACTCACATCTCGGTCACTCTTTCAGATAGAAAGTCATGTATGATCATACCTCTGAACTTTCTTCCTAGAGGAGATCCTCCGTCATGATCCGATACCCGCACTTCCAGTGCACAAAAAAGGGTAAGCGATCCACAAATTTCCAAAACGGCCATGTCCTCATTACCTCTGAGTCGTTTCATTTCTGCCAAAAATAAATCACCCCCTACATAGAACTTCCATGTCCTCATTACCTCTGAGTCGTTTTATGTACCCCCTCTTCATTGAGCCCACTCTTGCCATGTCCTCATTACCTCTGAGTAGGAAGGCTCCGTAGAAGAAACTCTCATACTCACCATGTCCTTATTACCTCTGAGTAAGTATGTTCGCTCCCTTTAACTTGTTGCCCGTATCCAAAACCAGGGTACGTTAGGGGCAATGGGTCCATGCAAAATGTCCCAATAAAATAATTATTATACAGCAAAAGAGTGAAGCAAATATATTCCATTCATTCAGAAATCGGTTACATCCACGCGGTTATAGGAAAGTTCTTCATGCAGACAAGAAGAAAGGTAAAACAAAGCAAAGACTACAGGTATACATTTACGAGAAACCTCAAAACCCTAGTTGCAGAAGTGCGTATACAACTCCTTCAACCACCTTACATATGAAGGATGCAATTGAGGAAGATCCTTGTCCAGAATAGGAGAATCAGAATTCCCCGTGCTGCCACCCTCAGCAGCCTCGATAGTGGGGAGGATATCGTCCCTCTCAGGCGCCGATTCTTCTTTCATCGCCTCCTTCTTAACAGAGGGAGGCCCCTGATTGATGTCAGGGAGCGGCGGCTCCTCTACCACTGCAATCTCAGCATTCGGCGGAGACACTACAAGAACCAAAAGACGGAAAAAAAAGTGATGATGAATGATGAAAACAGTCAGAAGATATTCAGAGGTGTTCATGCGGCCCGTTTAAAACAACTTTTATGCGGCTCAGACATGGAATATATTCCATGCGGCTCATGGGACGTGTATACGGACCATGTAGTTTGAAAAGCTCGTATCAAATGATTATGCACGAAGCAATACAGCAGAGCAGCATCTGTTCGGGTTTCAAAGTACCCAATCTTCCACACAGTCCTTATCTTCGACGATAACATGAACGTCAAGACGAACGGGGGGTGCGGCAGTTGAAGACGAAGCCGACTTCCTACTCTTCGCCACAGCCTTCTTCACTGCCTTGGAAGCCCTAGGTGCCATCGTTGTCTGTCGGTCAGAAGAAGAAAACAAGACAAGAAATCTTAATCAAGAAAAGTCTAAGAGAGAAATCCCCCCAAATACCCTTCTATTTATAGAGAAAGGAGAACCACAGACCGACGCCTCGTACAAAGTAGTCGACTCTTCGGCTACCGATACAGACTAGCTAATTAAAGATCAGAAACTCTTAGGATCCTGCCCCAAAAAGGTTTGCATGCATAACATAATGACGTGACAAAGAACTATGCGGCTGAGATATCCCTGCAGTTTAAAAGTCTCTGCGACTAAGCCATCCATGCGGCTGAAACAACTCTGTGGCTCAAAAGTTCATGCGGCTTAAACATCCATGCGGTCAGGACTTCATATGCGGCCAGAAGAATACAACCATGCTTCTCATTCAAAGTATTTCAATTTTACAAATTGAAAACTTTGAAGGGGGTCTTGTAGAAGCATGAAAAATATTAAAGAAAGATCCATGCGGCTCAGGAAGCCCATGCGGCTCACAGATTCATGCGGCACGAGGAGCCATGCGGCCCAAGACATCCCATACGGCTCAGAAGACATGTGGCATAACAGTGCTCCCCTCCGCCCTATGCTGCATTAATTACGTTGGCGGCTGACAACTCTGAAAAAGTGGCAGCTCTGACACAAAAGACGTAATTATGACTCTGTCATAATGACAGACCCCTAGGGAAGTGAAGGAGATCTCTGACACAATCTCCCGAAATCCAGAAAATGCTATATGGCCCTGACACGTGGACGGCATATGCGGCTCGAGCGAAGACTCCCCATGCGGTTCAGTATGAAGCGGCCTTATGTGGCTCAGGCAGAAACAGTCTCATGCGGCTCGAACGAAGACCCCCCCATGTGGCTCGCAAGGATCATCTCCATGCGGCTCATTACCCATTATGCGGCTCAAATTATCATATAGTTCGAAGGTTCGGGGGGGGCCACTCCCCAAGCAGACCCGACACGTGGCCAGTCTTATGCGGCTCAATCCTTATGCGGCTCCATCCTTATACGGCTCAACCCTCCTCAGCAGCTCTCAGGACACATGTCATAAAGCCAATCAATTTCCCAGATTTACTGCAATCAAAGATTAGGTCAAATCCCAATAATATGGGACACGTGGCAGGAGAATGAATTAAATTTATTCATTCAATTTTACAGACATCATCAAATCATCACTACGGAGATTTATTCCAATCAGCATTAATTACTGATAGGATTTGATGCAATCTACACTAAATGGCCCAAATTTATCACGCCCAAGATTAATGGCCCAGATTGATTGATCAACAGGCCGCTGCCACTTTGAGGGTAATCATTGTGAACCCTAATGAGGTCCCTCCATTCCTATAAATAGCAGGGTGCCATTCCCTTGCGAGAGGGGCATACACAGAGAGATATACGCACATAGAGAGAGGCGCATACACAGACAAAAAGGAGCACTTTTCAAGATCAGAGAGAGCACCAGAGTACTTGGAGAGAAGAGCAGAGAGAGAGCAAAGAGAGCATTTCCTCAACGCTGAGCAATCTTCTGGAGCCAAGGCTGCATACCGATCGTCCAAGGAGTAAGACAGAGCTGTCGTCGCTTTCCCGAGCCTCTACCGTCATCCCCCAGAATCTAAAATAAACAATTGTACTTAGATTGCTGTACCTAGGCTTTCGTCCCTAGGCTTTCTTTGTACAAGCGAGTTTGTAACGTGAAGTAAAAGTCCAGTCCTCCGATAATTGTTCTGCTCTTTTATATTTCATGGCAAACAGCACTGTGTCTACGACACGTGTGTCAGCGTGTCCGACCCCGTGTCAGGGGCGTTCCTGCGCGCGCAACGACAGGCCGCGCGGCCAGTGCGGGTAGGATTTCTCCTCGCACACGCAACCAAATATTCCTAACTTTTGGGAGGATGATGGAAGATGATGCCCCAAGACCCTCACCAAAATTAGCATGTCCACGTGTCCTGTGTCGGGAGTTATTGACCCCATGATGCAGGACACAATGCACACCGCACGGTCAGCGTGTTCGTGTCCCCATGTGGACACGACACAAAACTAAAATCAGGAAAAAATAATAGAAATCCCTAAGCAAACCCTAGATCTAGGATTCTATTCAAACACATTTGCAAAAATAGCAAAACAAAATGGTTCGGGCATTTCGTCGAACACCTAGCCTATGGGTTTGATACGTGTCCGATACGAACACGTAACCTAATGCAAATGACACAAAATTTCTACTGTAGCTAGGGGACACCTATACCTAAGCTATCATACACTAAAATCAGGAATAAAACATAATTTGAGGGTTTTACCTATGAGTGTCAATCCTCCAAGAAAGTCCCAAATGGAAGGATTCCAAATAGCAACTCCCAAGCTCCAAATGACACTAAAACTGAGATGATCCTCCAAAAATTGTAAACAACCAGAAATTAGATCCTAATGCAAAAGACTAGGGTTAAAAAGGAATTAAAATGAATTTATTAGGATTTTTGGAAGGGGAGAAAATACATTTTCTTTAAAAACTAGGTCAAGCACTAAAAGAGGCAAGAACGCCTCAACATGACATTAAATAGGGGTGCTCCTAGTGTGGCTGGCCATGGGTTGCATAATTAGGGTTAGGGTTTCATAGTTTGGCCCATGGGCTTAAGTCCTAATCATTTAAGTCATGAAGTCATAAGTCATTTCATAAAACCATAAGTCATGACTTGATTTCACTAAACCTAATCCTCTCATTCTAAAACTAATCTCTAATGACTAAAATGGGTTAACTCAAGTTAGACTAGGGTTACCATAGCTAGGGTTAGGTACTAGGCTATTCTACAAGTCTCAACAAGTCAAAGTCAAACTAGAATTCACCAATTCAACAAATTAATTAAAAATTCAAAAATCACCAAAAAGAAAAAAATACCCTCAAGCTAGAAATGTGGTAGTGACAGTCTCTGATCGGGATTCATGTTTCATGTCGCAATTCTGGAGTAGCCTTCAGTCGGCGCTGGGTACCAAGTTGCAGTTCAGCTCAGCTTACCATCCTCAGACCGACGGCCAAACGGAGCGCGTTAATCAGATTCTCGAAGACATGCTACGACTCTGCACAATTGACTTCAAATCAAGCTGGAACGTCCACCTACCGTTGGTGGAATTTGTATACAATAATAGCTACCAGTCCAGCATCCAAATGGCGTCGTATGAAGCCTTATACGGTCGAAAGTGCAGATCGCCCATTTGTTGGGATGAAGTCGGGGAATGGCAGATACTCGGCCCGGAGCTGGTGGAATAGACTATGAAAAAGGTCAAGCTAATTCGGGAAAGACTGAAGATTGCACAAAGTCGGCAAAAGAGCTACGTCGACACCCATCGAAGACCGCTTGAGTTCCAGGTGGGCGATCACGTGTTTCTGAAGGTGTCGCCCATGCGAGGAGTTACTCGGTTCGGCACGAAGGGAAAGCTGAGTTCGAGATTCGTTGGGCCGTTCGAAATACTCGAGCGGGTCGCCCCAGTGGCCTGTAAAATTGCCCTACCGCCGGTGCTCGAAGGTGTGCACAATGTCTTCTACGTCTCTCAGCTACGGAAGTACGTGCACGACCCTAGCCACATGGTGGATTTTGGCCAGCTGGAGCTAAAGTCTGACTTATCCTACGTTGAAGAGCCAGTTCAAATCTTAGAACGTAAGGATAAGCTGCTGCGAAGTCGAGTGATCCCTCTTGTTCGCGTACTCTAGAGGAACCATGCGACGGAAGAGTTGACATAGGAACTCGAGTCAGAGATGAAGGAAAAGTTTCCTTCATTAGGATCTATACTGAATAATTGTAGGAAATCCATTAAGTAAGGATCTATAGGAAAATCAGAATGAAACATAGTCTATGGATGAGTACACTTCTTCTAAGAGTATCTTAGGGTATATAGCTCAACCTATGTAGGTTTCCTTCAAATCTATAACTACATCCTATCCTAAGTTTTCTATTTTTTGCGACCTGCATGGGCCACCACTAAAAAGGCGTGTCACGCCCCGCTCCTAAAATACGACGAGCCGAGTACGTAACAACATCCCCAGGCTACGCGACATATGAATACTCCAGTACCCATATTCGCGATTGTCGTCCGTAGGGTTCTAGGATAGGTTGATCACAGGTCACATGATGCATAAAATAATAAATGACAGGTTGATTAAAGGATATTCTAAACTATAAATAGAAATTTTATTATTCTACCAGATTACAACCAGTAACCCAATACATATATTACATTACCAGCTACAAAGTTTTACTAGCTGATACCAGGTCAACCTCCTCTTTGTCGCATTCATAAAGCTTCTCTTCAGCGTGCATTTGCATTCTCTCCTGACCTTTATCAAAACCTAGTGAACAAAACTAGGTCGTCAATACGATGAGCAAGCCCCCAATCAAGGAATGAGATAAGCAAGATAAGGTAAGATGATAAAATTATCGAAAGTGAACTGAAGGAAAGGATAATTTAAAAGGTATATTCACTGATAAATTTTTTTATCGTATTAATATCTTTTCCTAAAAGAATGCAGGTGTCAGGTATAAATGTGTAAGCAATCAAACAAATCTTATATGAAAAATGCAATATTCATAGAAACACTTCTGGATCACAGACACTTCTATTATCTCAACAATAATTCCATTTATCCGGGATCAGGTTTATACCTAATGGACGGTACTTAGATTTATCCGTCCCATTAGTATCATGATCACATATTGATGTGATATAGTCAGGATAACACACGAGTGGTTTTCCGAGTTATCGAAATCAGTGTTATAACAATTGTCGTATGACTTGAATTTTTTTAAGAATATCGGAGCAGGCTATATTGGATATTATAGGACCGAATTCGAGAATTCGAAATCCAATGGAAAACAGAAAACAGGAAAGTGAGCTAAGCCTCACCTCGGACATCGTTTGGCTGTACGAATGCCGATAACAGGAACTAATCAGTTTTGTAAAATATAATATTATAAAGAGTTCGAAGGTGTGATCCAAAGGTTTTTCTTCCATCCCAATGCAATTCTTACCAAAATGTTACTTAGTTAAAGTACATTTTGATTTTATATCTCATTTTTCGTGTGATAGGAAACACACATTAAACGAGAATAAAGTTAAGCAGGAGATTCTGTCTTAGCGGAAATAAAATGTCAAACTAGAATTTGTGTGCCTAAGGCAACACTTTCAAGAATTTCAGGGTTATGTTTGTATTAGGAAATTTGATAAAATCAGGAACTAGATAAAATTAGAAACTAGGGTTTAACCATTTCGACTTTCTAAAATGGCTAACTCTGGAATTTCTCAAAAATTTTGGCAGTCTCCTTTATATTTTGGAGCCCGAAATTTTGACAAGAGTATAAAACACACCCGGAGCAACCCTCCGTAGAATTTTCGGGTACGCCGACCTCTTTGGTGGAGCAACCCTCAACACCGGAACCACACAATATATACACATGCAAACGCATTCAAAATATCAATCAAGCTCTACCTCGACAAACTAAGTAAATAATAATAATGAGTCGATCCTAAGGTCTAATAGAATTTCCAAATCGACTAAATAAAAAAAAGTTTTGAATCATAACAAGGTTGTCCAAAGGATTCAATTCGGTTTTGTAACACCCAATTTTTCAAATGAGGGTAATTTTAAAATTTTGTAATTTTAATCTTTTAAAAAAATGATATTTAACTCATGATATAATTTTTGGTGTTTTGATAGTGTAACACTAGAGACAGCTTAACCTAGAGCCTAGCCATGTAATTAGGGTGTTTCATTTATCATTTCCAGTTCGAGGGTATTTTTGTCATTTTGAATTTAATTGAATTTAATATATATTATTTGGAATTTAATGTATTACTAAGAATGGTATGATTTTAATATTATTTAATTGATTGCCATGTATTGTGATTAGCCTAACTTGGTTTGGACCTAACCTAGATTAGTCATAGCTAGTCTTGGCTAACCATGGTTAGTGATAGTTAGTATTAATTATATTTATTAGAATTTTCAGTAATTTTTAGTGTATTTGATTTGGTGCTATTTTAGACTTTGACTAGTGTTGACTTAGGAGACTGTCCTAAAGGCTAACCTAGGTCATGACTATTTTGTTAGGTTATGGAACCCTAGCTTGACCTAAGTTAGTGACATTTAACTCATTAGAATTTATTAGGAGGAATTAGGATTTAAATTGATTAGAGAATGGCTTGTGATTTCACAAGTCATGACTTGTGACTTAAGCCTTAGAGGCCCAACCCAGCACTTGTAGAGCCCTAACCCTAGCCCAATCCAGCCATGACCAGCCACCTTGGTATTCCCCCTCTATTTAATGCTCCTAGAAATTAGGGCCAGCCTCCATTAGGAATATTGCAAGTTTTAGAAAGAGATGAGTCTCCATCTTCTTTAATTCATAGAAATTCCTATTTAATTCCTTTTCCACCCAAACCAATTGCAATAGGACCTAAATTTAATTTACTTGCTGTTGGTATTGAGAAATTTTAGGGAAGAAACAATTTGGGAGAGTTTTGGTGGTTTGAGGATCCTCTCATTTGGGGCTTTTTGTTACATTGCAAATCCCTAGGTAATATTCTAATCCCTTCCATAAAATACTATTTTTATTGCATATCTAGGAAGCCCTAGGCCTACCCTAGCTGTAGGTGTAGCTAACCCTAGGTTTCGAGTTCGATACGTGTCCGTATCGGACACGTATCAGTCCATGTGCATATGTGTTTGATGAATGAAATACCCCAAAGGACATTTCGATTGAATTTATGAAATGTAATTGAATAGGAATTAGGGTTTTAACCTCGCTTCTGTGTTTCCATTGTTCTGAGCATGTTTTGGTGTCGTGTCGAGTCGCCACGGACACACGTACACGCGGGTGCACACGCACGCGCGCGGGCACTGTAGCTGCCCTGCTACTCGGGTGCGTTTGTGCAGCGGACACGCCACCTCGACACATGAAATTTGACACACACCATGGGGCGACCACTGACATCACGTGTGTCAAGTGACGCGACCCCTCGTGTCGTGTCGGACACGGAATCGCGCGCGTATGGATAATGCACTGTGCGTGCACGGCACTGAGTTTTGTTCTCTGTTTAATTTCAGTTTTAAATGTTTTTAAATTGTGTTTTAAATTGTTAATTAGGCCCTATATATGATGTATAATCTCTGTTAAATTAGTATAAATGGTTAGTTTAGGTATTGATGTGGTAATGTGATTCGAATGGGGTAAATTGTATGGTAACTGATACATGTAGCTGATACACTGTTCCTTCTAATTCCTCAACATTTAATTCCTGTTTATTTGATTGTTATCACTGTTAAATGTTACCCACATGTCTGTTGATTCATAGGAATGAAGTATTTTCATTCGAAATTGGTTTTTGGTTTGTGAATGGGATTTGGACTTATGTTTTGAAATGGAAATATTAGACAGTGAATTGATTTCCATTCCCTTCCTTAACTGTTTTGAAATAAAGGATTGAATCATGTTATGCTGGGATTTATTGGTTTGCTAATTGGTTCAAATTACATTCAAATTTGGTTTTATGGTATGTGAAAGATAATTGAATGAATGATTTATTCATTGAACTAATTTCCTGTTGCCTTAACTGTTAACTGAGAATGAAATCCCTATTTTTCCCATTGCACTGAACTGATTTCCATTCTTTCACAGTGTTTCATTTCCTGAAAACCTGAGATTGTTCCCTTCCTATTTTCCTGAGTTTATGATTCCAAACCTGAGATTTTATGAACTGAAATGAATGTCTATTCATGTAAACTGTTAACTAAGATTGGTCTCCTCCATAATATAAACTGTAATTTAGTAATGTACTTGTCTTGTTTTTTTCCCATTCAATGTGATAACCCACTGTTCTGGTTAACCTGAACTGAATTCCTATTTTTTCCTGAGATTTACTCATTCCATCTATTAACTGAAATAGAGTGATGTACTCTTGATAACATGAATTATTTTCCTAAGCCACTAATGATTCCCTGTAAACTTCACTGTTTGTTTCCAGATTTCCTTCAACTGTTAAAATTCCAGATTTCATAATGGGGTTGGTTCACTATTTTGGGTTTGATTCCTTGCTGTATACACACAGGTTAATGTCACTTGTATACACTGATTCCTATTAACTAGTCACTGATTTCAGGGTGTTATCCCCATTGCCATGCCACTGTTGCATTGACACATGAACACAAGTGTAATTCCCTGTTCTTTGGACTGCCACACTGTTTTGTAATATACACACTCTATTGATACTCTCTTCACTGTTTTTCACTCACACCCTAAAACTCTCTACACACACACATGTACACCACATCCCTTTCCTATTTCTCCATGTATATATATTTGTGTAATGTGTATATATAGATAATATATGTATATATGTTTAGGTGTACTTCTATATTAGATTGTATATATATATGTGAGATATAATATGTGTATTCTATATTACATTATATAGCTATAACAATATGTGTATCCTATATTAGAATGTATTATATATTAGATGTATTTTGACTTGTGTTATGTGAGTATGGTTTGGTTCATAGGCATGGTATAGCCTATGGCCTATGGGTGTGGCTTAAATGCCAGTATAGAGTCTAGATTGGTCTGTATAGACTTGTTAGACCTAGAATAGACTAGTTAGACTAGTATAGACTTGTTTGACTTAGGTTTGACTTGGTTGACCTAGTTTGACTTCTAGGGTTGACCAGAGTTGACCAAGAGTTAACTTTGGCCTAGATTGACCTAGATTCATGTAGAATGCATTGACTTGCACCTTATTATCATTTTAGACTCATAGTGACTTGTACTGTTCTATAGGAGACAGACACCACTCCTCGGACAGTATATATCCTCCAGATTCTCAGGATACAGGTGAGTACATTCTCTGATCATTTCATATCCTGCATTAGGAGTATATTTTCTGCTTTAGATTACTTTACATGATGCTGACACGTTGGAAACACGAATTAGTACTATATGGATCTTGTTGTACGATGTTATCCCCTTAGCGGATACATCGGGTATTCGTATTCGTGTACTTTATCGTGAACATCGTGTACTCCTTGTATTCGTGATATTCGTGTACGAAACGTGTGAATCGTGTATAATCATGTATTCACATGACCTTCGTGTACAATAACATAACTTAGCTAGATCATTGTGTATTGATTGGGGCGGGGGAGTAGAAGTGGTTATGTATTCAATCCAGAAGATTACTCGTGTACAAACCTCTGTAGATTACTCGTGTACAACATTTTGCCATTTACATAACCATCTTGTGCTCTGAATCACTAGCACTGTTAGTTCTCTATATACTGTAGCTATTTACTTACAGTCTCTCTCTCTCTTTTTATCATGTTATTTCTTCAGTTTCCTGTATCTTACTCTCTAGCATGTTTATATTTTCTAACCTGTTATGATTTTGTTGAGATGTACTGTACTCGCTCCCGTCCTGACTGGACCTGTTGAAAATTTTACAGTGAATGATGAGGCTCTGGTGTCTACCCACTATGGTACAGCTTTAGACACTTGTGACTTGGACCCACTAGCAGTTGATGATACTCCCCTAGATTAGGATGTCTTTATTATCTTTCCTGGATTACTGTGTTGAGATTATAAGATGTTATTTGGGATATGTATTTTTATTTAGACACTTAGACTTCTGGATTGTATCTCTGTGTTTCCGTTCTGGTTATCTATCTATCAATCTATCTTTCATGCTCTACCTTAGATGTGATTGAGACTGTATCTGCTATGTCACCTCCATTTGGAGAGTATATACTGTACATGTACCTTTATATTGTTAGATGTTTGACCTAGGACAGTGTTCTACCGCCGACACTGCGGCGTAGGCTGGACGTACCCACTTCTCGTGCCCTTACTCTAGGGTGCGGTGACAGGTTTATAGTGATCCAGAAAGTTGATGTAAATGTCCTTTATCTATCCGGTGTCCCAAAAGTGTACTAATATAACTAAAAGATAGTGAGATTTCATATATTAGCACTTTAAACTTTTTTGGACAGAATTAACACTTAGAAAAATATTATCTAATAAAAGAAAAACTCATAATCGAAGTCTAAAACATCCTCTACTGTGTCCGAATTGCATCTACATTTACAATGATACATGTATAGACTTAATTGTGGTATTATTCCATAGTAAATCCTAGAGACACCAAATTTATCTCTAGCTTTAGATTCGACAACATGGCATTAAGTTCAAATATTAATATCACACGTAGTAATCTAAGGATTCTAGGATACCAATTTTAAATAGATACTTTTATTTACACTATAAATAAATTTATATATTTACATATAATTTTCTATGCATCCCTGTGTCCAGACTTGATTTAAAGTATAGGAATGTCCTTATTTTCATGTTGAAATGCTATGAATCCTTAGATGTATATACATACCAAGGCTAGTTTTGTGTGTGTATATATATATGTTGTGTGTGTATATATTTATATGTATATACACAATACAATCACCACACAATTTTGGGATCAATTTATACTAAAGTATTTGTATCGTGTCCTAGTTCCGTGTCGGCGTAATGTTAACATACATACATATAAATTGCAATTGAAGAACTCTATTTGAAGTCAAAATTAAATTCCTAACTTCCAAATCAAACAATACAATATGATTTCTTAATCAAAATGACAGAAATTTTTAAAAAAAAAATTGAATTCAAGGAAGGAGGAGCTTGCCTTGGAAATTTGGGGATTTAGGTTTTGCTTTCCTTTTTCTTCCAACTCCTTCTTCATCTTCAAGCTTCTTTTTCTTTTCCAATTTCTCCTTTTTTTTTTTTTTGAAGAAAGGGGTTAGGGCTTTGGTGATGGGGATGAAGATGATGATGGTGATGTTGGAGGTGGTGATGGGGGTTGCGGCCACGAGGGGAGGCTGGCCGGGAGCCGCCGGCGGTGAGGGGCCGGCCGGTCGGCGGGTGTGGCTGGGGCAGCGAGCGCGCGCGGACACGGGCCCGGGTCCTAGCTGCTATGAAGATGGTTTTGAGAAGGAGAGAGAGATGGAGAGGGGGAGTGAGGTGAGAAATGAAGGAGATGATGATGGTGAAGAAGAAGGAGGGAAAGGCTCGGTTGTTCACACTTCACAATAAGAGGATGGAGTAAATGAGAGAGAGAAATAATCTCTCAAAATAAAGTCATCATAAATATCCTTCCACGGTGAAATGACTATTACACCTTACTCTTTCATGCAACCTGCCACATATACCTTCTCTTCCTATTGAATGCCACCTAGCTTGCTTAGGTGTTGGGTACATTGGTGCAATTGCACAATTTGTGCGATGGGTTATAAGGAATTTTTTTTTAAGGAATAGTTTTAAATAAATATGCTTGTATACAAAAAATGGATAAATGGTCTAAAAAGGATCATAAAAATACAATAATATCTATTGATAATCATTCTTGATTAAAAATAGTTATTCAGAGAATATGAAAATATTTTATTATAAAAATGGCTATGACAGGACATTTCATAAATTTTTCCAAAAAAAATTATATAAGTTATATTTTTTCAAACGAAATAAATGAGGATTTCATTTACTTTTCTTCCCGAGAACCAAACTAGGCTTAATAGTATTAGTTGAAAAAGGAAATTAGCAGTAGGATACCTTTTGTTCTGTCGAGAAGCAACCAATTCAAAAACATTTTTTTATTTTTTTATATTTATGTATTGCATATATAACCGAAAAAGAAATTATTTTAAGTTATCCAAGTTTATTACTTATATTTTTATACATTATACGCAATTTAACACAGGCGGGGATAGCTCAGTTGGGAGAGCGTCAGACTGAAGATCTGAAGGTCGCGTGTTCGATCCACGCTCACCGCATTAAATATTTTTTATATTAATTTTTGTAACTGAGTTAACGTTGAATATTTATACGTATAGGTACATTATAAGCCATTTAACACAGGCGGGGATAGCTCAGTTGGGAGAGCGTCAGACTGAAGATCTGAAGGTCGCGTGTTCGATCCACGCTCACCGCATTAAATATTTTTTTATTAAATTTTTGTAACTGAGTGAACGTTGAGTAGTTATACTTATAAATATGTTATAAGCCATGTAACACAGGCGGGGATAGCTCAGTTGGGAGAGCGTCAGACTGAAGATCTGAAGGTCGCGTGTTCGATCCACGCTCACCGCATTATAACATATTTTTTATTAAATTTTAGTAACCGAGTAAAGTTTTAGTTGGGCTGGGCATACCAAAATGGCGGCCGTCCACTTTGTAGTTGGGCCGTGTATATATATAACGAAGTTATGTGTGTCAACCACTTTCTTTTCTTATAGTTTTGGTAGAATGGTGGATTCAAATCCTACTTGTCCAATAAACATGTACTTTTGATTGAAATTTGACATGCTTATTTAGATTTTGTAGATTTGTACTAGGTAGTGACCATATGTCCAATTGACTGAGATTTGTAGACCTAAATCCTGACCATTCTATGAATAAATAATTTAGGTTTTATGACAAAATAAACTTTTTTTAGTTATATTATTATTTGTATATCAAGAATGCTATGAAAAATTTATTTCTTAGAGCATCATTTGTAAGGCCCATCCCATTTTCTAGATTCTAGATTTAGAATGTAGGATCTCATTTTGTAGAATAGTAAGTCTCATCCCTATTTCTAATTTCTACAATTTCGGTCACATCCCACCCATAGGTGCTAAATGTTGGGCCTCCCAATTTCTAGATGCTAGATTCTAGATTGTAGGAACTTATTTTGTAGAATAGTAAATCCAAATTTGGAGTCCAACTTTCTAGATTATATATTTTATATTATTATTTTTCTACATCAGTTTTTGACCACACAATATTTGGGACTGGAGCTCACTTTATCATTTTCTACTATTCTTATACAAATTTAACCCATTCTACATTTACCTTTTTTTTTAAAATTTTGGACCCCAAATTGCATTTGAGTCCCAACTACTAATGATGCTCATAAAAAAAAATTTTTGATTAATGCAAGAATACTTTGATAGTTCATTTGATTTTCATACACTCTAGCAAAATTAATCAAATGATAACCATTTATATATATATATATATATATATATATATATATATATATATATATATATATATATAGGGAGCGGATCAAAGGTCCCGTCCGCGGAGCCCCGTCGAAGCCCCGTCCCCCTGCACCATCGGATCGCGCGGGGCCCGCGTGGGGCCCGTGCGAGCCCGCGCGATCCAACGGCTAAGGATCGCGGGGGCTTCGGCGGGGCTCCGCAGGCGGGACTCTCCCATATATATATATATATATATATATATATATATATATATATATATATATATATATATATATATATATTTCAAAAAGATCATTATAGAAAGTGAATCATCACTTTTTTAATCTCCATTTTGTATTTATGTCTTGGAGGCTGACTTTATAATTTGGAACACTAAAGGACAGTTACTCCTACATTATGAGGATGCTCTGAATGAATCAAAATTGCAATGTCGAGTGGGGAGCATTTCTTAGAGCGTCAATAGTAGATCCAGATAAAAATGCATCTCGAAGCCTAAATTTGTAATAAAAAAATAAATATAGAATGAGTTTGATTTATATAAAAATAGTAAAATAATAGAGTTTGGTAGTCAAATGAGATGAATGGATATAAACCAATGAATTATCCTTTTTTTTTCAGGGGAAAATATAAAACCTAGAATATAAAAATTTGTGCTTCAAATTGAACTTTACTATTATACAAAATGAATTTCTATATTCTTAATATAAAAATTCTAAAGTTTATGCTACAACCATGAGCTGGAAGGGGACTATCATGAAATTATATTTAAAACCTTCCTATTATACAACAGACTTTTACGTCCTAAATATAGAATCTAGAAATTGGGACGAGCATTTTGTATAAATCATAGACATTTTGTTACAAAATGAAACCAAAATGGGCCACGGCCTAAAGTGGGCTCAGTAATAGGAAGTCTTTTGGCTTCGAAGGCCCACAAGGAAAGAATATGGCCCCCAGATAATTAGTAAAGTCATCGCAAAAGAAAGAAAGAAAGGAGAGAGAGAGAGAGAGAGAGAGAGAGAAAATGAGGAGTTGTTTGGAAGGGGAGAATGTGATTTTGGTTCCGTACATGAGCGATCACGTGCCGAGATACCACGGCTGGATGCAGGACCCCCTCCTGCTCGAAGCCACGGGCTCCGAACCCCTATCCCTCGAGCAAGAGTACCAAATGCACCTCTCATGGACCAACGATCCCAACAGTAACTCATTCATTCAATCACTACTACTTCTTCATCATCATCATGGATTTTGTACTCAATTAGGGTTTGTTTGTTGTTGCAGAGCACACTTTCATAGTACTGGACAAGCAGTTGATCGAGGGACAATTCCTCCATGGACATCCGCACGTTGAAGGTTAAATTTACTTATTTTATTTTATTTATTTATTTATGAGAGAAGATATAGTAATGAAACCACACTATTATTATGACCAAATTGGAATGAGTAATATGAAACGACCAAGCAAGACCGCCAGTATCAGCTCCATACCAATACCCTAATTTGGACCATGATTACTGAAGAAAAAAGTAACTAAAGCAAAGGTTTAGATTACCTAAATAATAACCCTCTATACGTCTCTATTCATCATCGTCAGTGTTCCAAAAAGCGGCCTATGCGGCCGCCTAGGCGCTAGTCGGTCATGCCCCTAGTCGACGAAGTCGGCCGCCTTGGCGATCTAGGCGGGGTTTAGTCGGACGGCTAGTTGCAGTCACCGACTTCGCTAGAAGGCCGTGTAGGTGTTTTTTTGTTTGTTTGTTTGTTTGTTTGTGTCTGGATTTGATACCCGACCTGAAACTTGACTAGACCCGAAATAGACAAAAAAAAAATCGAGAGGGAGAAAGAGAGGCAGCAGCTCACGGTTGACCTAAAACAAATCGAGGGAAAGAGAGGCAGCGGGTGAAAATAAGCTACTTATTATTTGCTTGTTTTGTGTTTGTGAACATGATTTGGATTACTGGGAACACATTATTTCATTTTCTTTTATATGAAAAGGAAAGAACTTTGTCTCTGGATCACATGCTCGACTCCAACTTCTTATTTATATAAATAAAACTGCAAGCCATAGACAACTGAGTCATTAAATTTGACTTCTGAAAACCAAACTATTATCACCAAATTAAAACCAGAAATATAGAACAACTAAATGATCTGGAGCAATTTCTACTTCACCAATATCAGCTCCGAAGTAATGCCCTTATCTAGATCATGATTACAGAGTAATAAGCCATATCTTTAGTTAATAATGCAGACTATCCATAGTCCAAACTTCCTAACATCACACTCATCTATTTCTAGTGTACCCTATGTAATTGATGTTGGTTCTTAATATTCATGAATGGCATTAGCAAGAAGTACCAGAAAATTTTGCAATTTCAGCTATTGAGGAAATTTAATCATAATGTGTAATGGAACACATTGATCCAACAACATAACCACCATGTATACACAAGAAAACAAAACGAAACAAAGGCCTTTGTCCCAAATGTTTTGACTAACACCATTACCGTAGTACCAAAGTAACAAAACAAACGTCTTTGCCATATTTTTTGGACTAACTAAGTACTTTTCCTTTATATGTCTTTATTCACCATTATCTAATCGTCTCGTTGGCTATGGTCATGTGGAGCATAAGAAAGCAACATAAAGAATTTTAGATTTTTTTTTATGACCGCATTGAAGTATTCACTTTCCCAATGAAGGAATCACTTTCCCACATTGAAGTATTCACTTTCCTTTCCAAATTTCTTAGCATTGCCAAACATCGGAAAGGAAAATCAATAGGAATTAAAGTTTCCCAAAGGAAAGGAAATGACAAGGAATTGATTTCCTTTCCCTTCCATTCCGTGAACCAAACGAGGCCTAAGCGTGAGAGGATCATGCCGTAAAACATAGTCAGTTTGCAGTATGTAAACATTTTTGGATTTGCAGTTTTTAGGCTCATGCAACCAACGAGCACCCTATGAGATTGTCATTTCTTTTCTTTCTTTGACTTAGTGTGTCATAGATAGCAAAATGTATCATCTTACATCTTCGTCCAGACTCTTTATAGTTTAGAAAAACTTGTAGGGTCCTCCTTGGTTGCATGAGCTTGAAATTCATATCTAATAGGTAGTTCTATCTACTTGTCAACTGTCCATCTAGATTTTGTGGCATAACCTTCTTGTGCTCACAGTTGCCTTGGCTATGATTTTATTTTTGGCAACAACATAGAGGTTTGATGCCAGGTCGACAACCGATCATAAAAACTTGTTAAATGTGGAGGTTTCTTATGCTCCATAACTGACCTCATCCTAACGGGCGAAGGTTTAGAGTTTAGACGATAATGTTGAACCAAGGAGCACCCTCCAACTTTTCCTAGATCATAAATAGTGTAGACGAGAACTAAGACAATATACTTCCAAAATTGGAATTGGATTCGTCTCTATGACATATTAAGGCAAAGCGTGAAAAGGAATGACAATCCCATTTGTAGACGTCTCTATTATTAAGTTTTTTGTGTAAACGTAACCACCTTACATAGTTTTTGGCATACAAGTTCCAACAACTTTTAATGCTTTGTGTAATGCCCCGCTCCGCACGGTGCATTATGCTGAGTCGTTGACTCGAAGAGTTGCCTTGTCCCGAAAGAATGCATCGAGTGAATCGATACGAAGCGCCGCGTTGCCCCAAAGGATGAGTGCCTTGAATCGGCTCGAAGATTCTGAGAAATCGAATCGACCAAGGCGCAAGTCCGAATCGATGCAAGTATTGATTTTAGTTGGTTTCGTGTGCAGGTTATACTTTGACACGAAAATATTAGAGGTCGATCTTTGGCAATATTTAGTAAGGGGTCTGCGGAACCAAATCGACGCCTTGCGACGGACGGAAGCGTTGGCACGCTAAGGCAAATCGGACGTACAAACTCAATAAGCACGAAGTGCTCGAATGGCTAAGTCAGGAGAGTGGCCGTGCAACAAAGTTATGAAATCGAGCCGCATCGGCTCGGCGAAACGACAAAGGCAAATCGATTCAAGGTGGGAGGATTGACTTCTTTTTACTCCTTCATTCGATAAGTCAAATGTATCATTGTATGCTAAAAGTTAACCTATCGACGCCACGGACGTGGTCCGATCGGAAGTAAATCATAACGTGTGTCGAACACTAAGTTAGTACAATTGAAATGAAACGTGCATCAAATGCACAAGTCGCTACGGAATATTGGATATCGCTAAGGCGAGCGCCTCGGTGCGCAAGCCGCAATAACATGGGATAACTGTACTCGGCGAGTGCCTTAGTGCACGAACCATACCGTGCCTTCGCGCACGAGTTAGAACGGCTAGAACATTGAAAGACAATAGGCGAGCGCCATATCGCGCAAGCCCCGAACATTGAATGCTAAGTTATAGAACATTTCGAAATACGGTAGAAACGTGCCTACGTGTACGAGATCACAAAAGACGGCGAATGCGTGCAGCTGCACAATACTTATCAAAGATGGCGTCGTTGCGACGAGAAGAACAGTTGTGGCACGGATATGGTATAACTGTCGACGCGACATGGTGCCCTTCGAAATGTTCATGGCCTTAGGGCGTTCGTTGAGGACATTGGGGGCGTTGTGCCAATTGAAATAGCGATAAGCGAACTTGCTTGGTTGTATGAAATATAAGATTCGTTGCATGGTTAAATGGTCAAATGGACTTAAAGAATATAAAAGCCCGTGCATGGGCATCCCTCGAACGCGGCGCGCCAGGGCGCTGGGACCGTTCGGCCTAGGAGGGATTTCGTTTTCGGCATTGTTGGTGCACTTCATTTAGACGGGTAGCGACCTTCTAGTGAATGTGATAAGCCACTTGCGCACGATTATTTCGGTGGCCTCTGATTGTTGGTTAGCAACCGCACAGAGTTACCATCGTCTTATGTTTTCGATTCGATGAGTATAAGTCCATTCTAGCTGTGACAAGCTAGTGACCTTCATATAGTTAAGGGCGATGGGTTGGAAGTGCAAGGTATACGTATATCCTGCATGGACGGATCCTGGGTCAAAAGCGCAAGGTACACTCATATCGTGCGTGTGTAGATCCGCATAGAGAGCACTATAACATGACAGGAAAATCTGATAGGCGTATTCACCTTGCGTCGGTGCAAGGGCGAGTGCGTCGGCTTGGTAAGTCGCGCCACGAATCAAACACGGGATTGCTTGCTTGCCTATTCAATTCGATAACATGCTGCTATGCTAACATGCTTTACGCTTTCGAATTATGCCATGAAATTGACCCTAAGGAGAACATAGCAAGATCATAAGCTAAGTTGCATGATTCAACATAAATATTACAAATGTCGGTTTGGAAAGATGATCTTTGATTCAGTACATGCGAGGACGATCGTACTGATCCCCCACCAGCTTCATGCAGGGTGCAGGAAATGGATGGCTCGAGGCGAAGTGTTGCTTGAACGCGTTGAGGCTCGGAAATGCCGAAGCGTATTGAAGCGTGCGATCGCTTGACGCTCGGACTCGCGACAGGATTGATGCGGCCGAGATATAGAAGGCATGATGTATGGAACGGTGAAATCCTTTGTGGGCAAGAGAGAACCTGAGTGTTGTAGCCAATCTGGCATATATTGTTAGGCTATCGAAAGCCTTGTAATCTGATTTCGAATATCAATAAAAAGATTTGTTTCGTATACTCTGTTTCCCTTTCGTTGTGAATATCAACTCAAAAGATAACCATTTGAGAACTTGTCATCTTGCCTTGCACGAGCGCAACTCCAGGCTCGTGCAGCATCACGCCCCAGCGAGGACGATGATTCGGGTGATTCCGGGTCGGGGCGTGACAAATTGGTATCAGAGCTCTAGGCTCAATTTTCTCTGGACGCTTGCTTCATTTCAGTTCTAAAAGTTGCCCACCACCAATCGAAATCACTCTTGACTCTACTCGATGCCGCACTGGATGTTCCATACAATAAGTCTAATACAAACCATATAATTTTGCCACGTGTTGTTTGGAAATTACATGGTGTTCGTGGGAAAGTCGGAAAATGTTTGTTGCTGTAAGTGCAACAAGTTGCGAGATGTGAATTCAAAGATTTGTTGCCGCGGGATGCAACACGTCGTAAATCGTAATTCGAGATATTCGTTGGTTGCAACGAACGATACGAGAAATGTTGGTTGCATCAATACGATGATAGTCGTGGAATGTTGCTGCAGCAATTGCCACGCGTTGATTGTAAATGATGCGTTGAAAAGAAAATGAAAAATTGATATTGAATGTGTCGAACGGATTCACATATCGATTTCGAATGTGCGTTGCGAGGAAAAGCGATAAGTCAATATCGAATGTGTTGAACGGATTTGAGCATTGACTTTGAAATGTCGGAAATAAAATGTTGCACAAGGTGCAATGCGTATCGAAAATGAAATTGTTGCACGGGGTGCAATGCGTATCGAAAGTAAAACTTTGCACGAGATGCAACGGAAGAAAACAAAAGTTATAAATCGAGAAACGAAATTGGTTCGGTTGCGTGCCGAGCTTGTGTTGGCAAATGAATGCATTGGCTGAGTTGTATCGGATTTGAATTAATCAAAGTTACGGTTGTGATCAAGCACGATCACTGCGGAAATCGTGAGTCGGAAGAGATCGTTAGTTCGTAAAGAGTACGTTGCGACGGAAGTAACTTGAATTCTGGGTGGTATATGGCATACCACCGATGCAATGAATGGCTCGATTCCGATTGGTATATGTAATACCATTTGTGCGATGAATTGCATCGACGTATTGTGAAAATTGCGGAAGGTTTGTCCGCAACGGACGGGGTAGCACTGAGACTCGATTGAGGATTTGTATGACGACATGTTGATGCAAGTGTTCTTCGATGATCGGTTAGAACGGTAAGGCGGGACTTGTAACATTGAACGATTACGTCGATTGAAAATTTATGTGTCAGTCGAATGACGGGAACTAGCGAAACGATTATGCCTTGAGGCAACAATCGGATCGACGGGATAGGAAATTCGAAACGTTGAAATCGAACCGTACGACTTGCGAGCTCGATGAAAATGTTGGGCGAGGCGAATCGAATCGCACGACTTGCGATCTCGATAGAAATGTTCGGCTAGGCGAATCGAATCGCACAATTTGCAATTTCGATAGAAATGTGGGGCGATGCAAATTGTAATCGAATCGCACGATATGCGACTTCGGTGAAGAGTTGGTTGACGGGAGTAATCGTGCCTAAGAAATAGTTGGTTACGTTACGGCAAAACTCATTTGAGTACGACTGAAAACACGCGAAACTTAAAGGGCGAGATCGTATGACTTGAGGGTTCGATGTTGGATAATCGGTAACTCAGTTACGCGATCGAAGTATAGCGGGATGCGGCAAAATCGGAGAACGAGTCGATGCGTATGGAAAAGTTTGTTGCGAACTTGGATGTATGCGATGCGAACTAAGTTGACGTTGAAACGGATTCAAAGTTGACCCTTACGTTATCGAAATGGATACGGCGTATCGAGATCGATACGTAAGGAAACGTAAGCGATGTGAGAATGCAAAATAGAGTGTGCCTCGTGCTATGAAATTTTGTAAGTAACAATACGAGAAAGAACGGACTGGTTGATCGTGAACTTTGCGATTGATCGAGACGAGACTATAAGTCATCGACGATTGCTCGATGCGTATAGCATCTCGTGTGTCGACCCGCGAATAAGATAGACTCGAATTCGATACGAGTAGATGTTTCGTAAATTGCGGAATCATCGACGGCAGTGCATGACTTGACTCGGAGGATAGTTGCGCATCAAGTTGCGCCGATAGAAATGGTTGTGTCCGAAATTGGGTATTCGTATAGAATCGTCGGAACGTGATTTGGCTCCGAAATAAGATATAGCATGGTTCGTATTAAACTGTCCTTCGTTAATGATCCACAATTATCGAGCGTAGCTTCGGGGCAGCTGACCCTAGAAGACTTGACCGCCAAATCAAATTGAATGCTGCAGACCGTAAGATGACCCATGCGATATCGCATATGAGATTGCACCGATAACAAATATAACACGGTGCATGTTGATGATAAGTCTAGGCGATTGCGAGGAACGTGCTATGCACGAGAGGGAATGATAAGGGAATGGCTTACGAGTCATGTCGTTAGATTCGGATTCACCTTGCAATTGAGCTTGCGTGAAATCGAAATTATGTTCGATGTTGCGAGACGGATAAGTTGGGAATTTGGCTAGTGAATTCCTACTCGTTAGGAAATTGAATGTAAGACGCGTCGTTAAGACATTCGTGTCAAGGCGATCGTTGCCTTGAGCACCATCGCCTTGATGTAAACTTTCGTGTCGGATAGATTGTGGCCTTTGTGCAATGTCAATTTAAACTTGCGTGGAAGGATTTGAGCACGGTGTCTAGGTAAGTCACCTAGCGGACGTAGTCCGAATGTTGATGCTTTTGCAAGTCAACAAAAGAAAACCATGTCGAGATAGGATACGAAGTAAAACATCAGAAATCGTTGGATAGTGACGCCGAGCGCACGGCGTTGCAGAGACTCGTTGTGATCGGATGCGCGACGGCTTTACGCGACGCGTAGAATTGATAGTTCCGATGAAACATACAAAGTGAGAAATGCGATTTTTGAATCGCATCATGTGCCTTGATTTTGTTGGATGATCACGCATGTATCAATATGCATGTGCGCTAGAATTGCGAGAACAAGTAATAGAGCCAAGTCCGATTGAGAATACGAGATGGTAAGTGATTGAGAATGAGAAGTTACATGTTAGCGTTGTTCTGATATCTTACAACTGAGCTTGGCTGAAATGCGTATATTGGTGGGACGCCTAAAATATGTGTATGATTCCAAACTAAGTTGTACGATCCAAACGATGGTGAGACGAGATCGTGGAACGATCTAATGAAACCCTTGGAAAATTTAGTATTGGTTTCGGTTCGGGACGAACCTTGTTTTGAGTGGTATATTCTGTAATGCCCCGCTCCGCACGGTGCATTATGCTGAGTCGTTGACTCGAAGAGTTGTCTTGTCCCGAAAGAATGCATCGAGTGAATCGATGCGAAGCGCCGCGTTGCCCCAAAGGATGAGTGCCTTGAATCGGCTCGAAGATTCTGAGAAATCGAATCGACCAAGGCGCAAGTCCGAATCGATGCAAGTATTGATTTTAGTTGGTTTCGTGTGCAGGTTATACTTTGACACGAAAATATTAGAGGTCGATCTTCGGCAATATTTAGTAAGGGGTCTGCGGAACCAAATCGACGCCTTGCGACGGACGGAAGCGTTGGCACGCTAAGGCAAATCGGACGTACAAACTCAATAAGCACGAAGTGCTCGAATGGCTAAGTCAGGAGAGTGGCCGTGCAACAAAGTTATGAAATCGAGCCGCATCGGCTCGACGAAACGACAAAGGCAAATCGATTCAAGGTGGGAGGATTGACTTCTTTTTACTCCTTCATTCGATAAGTCAAATGTATCATTGTATGCTAAAAGTTAACCTATCGACGCCACGGGCGTGGTCCGATCGGAAGTAAATCATAACGTGTGTCGAACACTAAGTTAGTACAATTGAAATAAAACGTGCATCAAATGCACAAGTTGCTACGGAATATTGGATATCGCTAAGGCGAGCGCCTCGGTGCGCAAGCCGCAATAACATGGGATAACTGTACTCGGCGAGTGCCTTAGTGCACGAACCATACCGTGCCTTCGCGCACGAGTTAGAACGGCTAGAACATTGAAAGACAATAGGCGAGCGCCATATCGCGCAAGCCCCGAACATTGAATGCTAAGTTATAGAACATTTCGAAATACGGTAGAAACGTGCCTACGTGTACGAGATCACAAAAGACGGCGAATGCGTGCAGCTGCACAATACTTATCAAAGATGGCGTCGTTGCGACGAGAAGAACAGTTGTGGCACGGATATGGCATAACTGTCGACGCGGCATGGTGCCCTTCGAAATGTTCATGGCCTTAGGGCGTTCGTTGAGGACATTGGGGACGTTGTGCCAATTGAAATAGCGATAAGCGAACTTGCTTGGTTGTATGAAATATAAGATTCGTTGCATGGTTAAATGGTCAAATGTACTTAAAGAATATAAAAGCCCGTGCATGGGCATCCCTCGAACGCGGCGCGCCAGGGCGCTGGGACCGTTCGGCCTAGGAGGGATTTCGTTTTCGGCATTGTTGGTGCACTTCATTTAGACGGGTAGCGACCTTCTAGTGAATGTGATAAGCCACTTGCGCACGATTATTTCGGTGGCCTTTGATTGTTGGTTAGCAACCGCACAGAGTTACCATCGTCTTATGTTTTCGATTCGATGAGTATAAGTCCATTCTAGCTGTGACAAGCTAGTGACCTTCATATAGTTAAGGGCGATGGGTTGGAAGTGCAAGGTATACGTATATCCTGCATGGACGGATCCTGGGTCAAAAGCGCAAGGTACACTCATATCGTGCGTGTGTAGATCCGCATAGAGAGCACTATAACATGACAGGGAAATCTGATAGGCGTATTCACCTTGCGTCGGTGCAAGGGCGAGTGCGTCGGCTTGGTAAGTCGCGCCACGAATCAAACACGGGATTGCTTGCTTGCCTATTCAATTCGATAACATGCTGCTATGCTAACATGCTTTACGCTTTCGAATTATGCCATGAAATTGACCCTAAGGAGAACATAGCAAGATCATAAGCTAAGTTGCATGATTCAACATAAATATTACAAATGTCGGTTTGGAAAGATGATCTTTGATTCAGTACATGCGAGGACGATCGTACTGATCCCCCACCAGCTTCATGCAGGGTGCAGGAAATGGATGGCTCGAGGCGAAGTGTTGCTTGAACGCGTTGAGGCTCGGAAATGCCGAAGCGTATTGAAGCGTGCGATCGCTTGACGCTCGGACTCGCGACAGGATTGATGCGGCCGAGATATAGAAGGCATGATGTATGGAACGGTGAAATCCTTTGTGGGCAAGAGAGAACCTGAGTGTTGTAGCCAATCTGGCATATATTGTTAGGCTATCGAAAGCCTTGTAATCTGATTTCGAATATCAATAAAAAGATTTGTTTCGTATACTCTGTTTTCCTTTCGTTGTGAATATCAACTCAAAAGATAACCATTTGAGAACTTGTCATCTTGCCTTGCACGAGCGCAACTCCAGGCTCGTGCGGCATCACGCCCCAGCGAGGACGATGATTCGGGTGATTCCGGGTCGGGGCGTGACACTTTGGGAGTCAATAGTTTACTCTTAAAACTTGGCAACGCATGATAGTTATTGTCGAAGTTGCCCCGACGCTTCTCTAGACAGTGCCATATCCGTGTTTGACACGTACCAGACACTGTACTTCCTCCACACTCCTATCAAATATGACCCCACATGTCTAGGTTCCATAGGGGGCGAAACCTAATTGATATATTACAAAGTACCATTTTTTTGAAACATATCCTTTCTAGAACAATTGGAAACCTAGATAATATAAAAAATATGCATAAAATATAGATATTCATGCATGGATATTACTGTATCCATGTTGTGCCTGCCATCCTAAACTCCTTAAAACTTATCGATTTCCAAATCTCTATTATGTTCATATCTGGATATGTGCTTCTGTGCGACCTAGGCGTTGGTGACATCCGCATAAGCGGAGAACATTTTGAACTTCTGTTTGTACAAAAGACCCTAACGGAAGCTCAAAGATTGGTAATTCTAGCATGTTTTCTTCATTGTTCTTCCTAAAACCTGGATGTCGACCCTTTCCCAAGTAGTTGATGTTATAGAGCATGTTAATACCAAGTTGCATCGTCATCAATCTGATAGCTATATTGAAGCTTTCGGTTTGGGTTCACCTTTCAGTTATGCACCTCCTTAGATTTGAGATTGGAAAATGCTTGCTAATCATCAGTTATTAGGTTACACAATGAGCTTTGGTCCTTGGTCATTGAAGTTTATTTCTCTGTACAAGTTCCCAAATAATGAGTTGGTCATTTTTCCTGGCTGGGCTTTTATATTGGCAAGCTTATATCTCATGCTGATGATCGCTTGCACAAGTTTAAAGAGAATCCTGTTATGTACCTTGGGAAAGCCTACCATGAGACATGTGTACCCTTTTTATAGTCACCATGTGATGTGATTAGTGATTGTAGGTTACCAGAATATTTGTAATAAGGGTATTGGGGTATTGAACTTTAAGGCTAGTGGCTTTTATGCTTACTGTCTAGTTATTCCTATAGACACTTTTGAAGTTCTAAAAACACTAAAGTACTCATGTTGGGCTTTTAACAACATACTAATTGACTTTGGAATGTAAGCTAGAAAGCTTAGAACAATGTTGAGTGGTGGTGGTTAATAAGAGCATATGCTGATAAGAGGGGAAAAAAAGTTACTGAGGCAGAATAAGTTGTATGAAAAAAGTTACCATGAGATGCTTGATTTCATGAAGGAATGCAAATATCATAGAGCAATTTGTTAACTCTTGATTTCAAATGCATTGATATTTTTTTCCTGCTTTCCTTCTTACAGCTATGGTTGGCGATGTGAATATATACATGAATGATCTAGACAATTTGCAGATGGCAGAGGTCGAGATAATGATCGCTGAACAAAAAAGGTCAGATTTTATTAATATACATTATAATGACTGATTTGATGTATTACGGCACAATCAACATATTAGAATCCATGATTATTATCAGATATCGTTGCATCTTTATCGATAATAGCATTGTACTAAATTTTGCTAGCTTGAAAAACTTTTAGTATTTGTCTGCAACATGACTTCACGCTGCGTCTCATATTGTTGTTGAGGTGCTAAGGGGACTTGGGCAAACTAATTGAACGAAAAATAGTCCCGATGTTAGTGTCGATCAATTTCGGAACAGTCAATATCGGATATGCCAAAAACAATTCAATACAACCGTATCGCCTGATATTGCGAACCTTGATATAACACCAGGGCGGCCAAGGCGACCGGCCAGGGCCCATAGAATTTGGGGGCCCAAAAAAATTAATTTAAATATATACATATTAGTAATCTTGTATCGAAAATAGAACTAATATATAACATAACCCTCCTTTATCACAAAACAATTGTGGTGTAGTGTTAGTATGTTAAACTTGCATACTAGAGGTCCTAGGTTTAATTCTTGACTGTAACATTTCTTAAAATTTACTTTTAGTTCAATTTTTTATTATTATATATAGGCCCCATTTTAAAAGTTTGCCTAGGGCTCCCATGAACTCAGGACCGGCCCTGTATAACACCATGTTTTTTATTGGTCCATAAGTTTTAAGTTTTATGTATTTTAGATTTTGGCAACAAGAACTTAGGAAACTCATTGACCTAAATGCTTTTGAGACACAAGTATTTGAATCAAATCTGCTACATGGGCAAATTACCAATATATACTATTTAATATGTTGTAACCCCTATTGAGAAACATGTAGTTACGTACATTTTACAATTATGTTTTAGTTGCTAGACATTTTTACATCTTACTATGCAATGGTATCTGTACCAAGCAAAACTGACTCTTTCATTATAGTTTTGGTGCGAACTCTTTGCATTAGCATGCCCCTTAATGAATTCGCACCTCCTTGACCCCTTTATGAATTTGCACCACCTTGTTCTCCCTTATTAGAAAGTCCCATTTGTGTTCGCAACTCCTTGTTCTCCTATATACTGAGACATGCTGCATTGAATAGCTCTTTTATTTTCATATGCAATTTCCTTCTTGTCATTCGTGTATGTGGATCACGTGATACTCTTGGAGTTCACACTTTCCTATATTTTTGCGCATATTATCTATCCTGCATTACTTTTAACTGTATTAGTCTTTTCTTGTAGTCATTATATTCTTCTGCATAATTCATACTAGTGTATAATCAGTTCCATTCTCATCGTTAGGCCCAACTTAGCTATATCTTGTTAAGAGTCGGTCTGAAATAAACTATTTCAACAACTTTGAAGAGTTTAAATGAATAATTTAGCTTTTACATGATTGATTTGATGGTCACTAGGAAAATAGTTACAACAACAACCACAACAACAAAAAAGCCTTTATCCCAATTTTTTGGGGCCGGCTATTCAAATCCTCTTCTTCCATTTGGCTTTATTAAGGGCCATGTTCTCAGTAATGCTAATAAAGATATGTATCAATTGATATTCCAAGCCTTCTGGAGTTGGTAGAGTGAAACACACTTCTTGCTGTAATGTGGCTCGTGTTCAACTACGGAGAGCTACAAGCGCAGTTCGGTGATCGGAGAACAACTGGAGGAGTTGAAACAACGAGATGGGGTTCGAAAGAGCCAAAATGTAGCTGCAACTGCAATTACAAATCGGCATACCGATATATACTATAGGTATACCAGAAAGTATGAATTCGTTCCAGCAAGGTTTGGCATTCCAAAATGTCGAATCAAGCATATCGATGGTAGTACCGGTGCGTTGGGATTGCATCGGGATGATATGGGTTCGGGAAACAGTTCATATCTAAAGCTCATGTTTCCATAGTCCAGATTGCTCCTGGCTTGGTTGAAGCTAGGAGACATAAAAGGGGTTTCTAAAACCCTAGATGGAGGGCTTGAGAGCTTCAGGTGACTGAGCATAAGAAGGCTTGTTTGTGATTGTGCTTGGAAGCCTTAACGGAATCTAAAGGGAAGAAAAACGAGAAAGCTCGTTGGAGATCTCATAAGGGAGGGTTCCACAATACGGTTTTGTTTGTGTAATCGTTGTAAGGTTCTCTCTATTGATTCAATAAGGGAGGGTTTCGCAATACGGTTTTGTTTGTGTAAACCTTGTAAGGTTTTCTCTAAGGGTCTGTTTGGATGGCAGAAAGTGTGCTGCAATGCCACTTTCTGCTGCAATTGGTGGATGATTATTGCAGTTTCAATGTTTGGTTGCGTTTTGTAACTGCAATGTATGTGAAGAATCTCTACCATAGCAGAGTTATTGTCTCCTACGTTTTTTACCATTACCACTTGCTTCAAAAAATCAGCGTAAGTGTGTGGAAAGTGAAGAGAGAGCACTCTCCTCAGATTAACCCACAAACCACCCGATCCCTGGAGCACCACCGCCGGTACACGACCGCGATCGTAGCTGCACCATCCGATCCCTTGAGCACTTCCAGCGTCGGGATGAGGATGCCCAGTCGTTGGTTGTTGGGAGAGAACGGTGGTCGACGACGGACGTCGTGGCTTTGGCGTTAGTCGGAAGTCGGAGCGTCAGAGGAGGAGTTCTTGGAGTCGGCAGTCGAGGCTGTAATGCCCCGCTCCGCACTGTGTATTATGATGAGTCGTTGACTCGAAGAGTTGCGTTGACCCGATGAAGTATCGATGCGAATCGATGCAAGAGTTACGTTGGCCAAAGGTAAGCTTTGAGTCGATTGGAATCTATGAATCGAATCGATGCAAAGGATAAGTCTCGTTTGAAGCAAGTGCTGATTTTAGTTGATCTGGTGTACAGGCTATGCTTTTACGCTGGACGATAAGAGGTCGGTATTTTGCCTTATTCAGTGAAGTGTTCGCGAAACCAAATCGTGGCCTTGCAACGGATTGTGGCATGGGCACGGTAGGCAAAATCAACCGAGTAGTTCAAAGGAATGGCTAAGTCTGAGAGTTAGCTATGTAACCAAGTTATGGAATCGAGCCGCTCTAGCTAGGCGAAACGATAAGACGTATCGACTTAAGGTGGACGGGTTCTTGACTCTCTCTCCCAATTCCTTCACGTCTAATAAAACATATCATTTTATGCGTAAATTACCATTATGTTAGCGAGCATGGCTCGGACGATTAAATGTCTTCGTATGTGTCGAACACTAAGGTAGAACATTGAACATTGAACAATTGAAGCGACGTGCATCAAGTGTACGGGTCGCGGTAGGGCGGTGATGGTAGAACATTGAAAGACAATATCGGGATGTGCATCACGTGTACGACTCCGAGAACATTGAACACTAGGTCGAGAACGTTGATTACGGTGTTGAGCGTGCCCTCGTGCACGGAAGCTAGGAAATGACCAAGTAACTACGGAATTAGGCTATGTGAATAACTATGAATGGAACGCGTTGAGTATGAGTACGAGATGTCTAAGCCGTTGGGCGTCGTACATCAATACG